>QRFJ01007875.1:0-80950 GCA_006176705.1 Cocos nucifera | reverse complement strand
ATATAGAAATATTGGGAGATAGGAAAACCAATTTATGATACAGATGAGTGTGGGCCGAAATAAGAATATGTGGAGATTGATGGAATGGTAATACAAAAAAAAAAAAAAAAGTAAAAAATGAAAGTACAGATGGGAAGTAGCACCAACTGAGGAACAAACTAAGATGAAGAACAACTTATATGTCTTGGATATGGTACAACGATTTAGGCAATGGATGGAGTTGATGTTGACGCATGCAGAAGGAATTGAAGAGAGTTAGAGGGGGACAAAATCAAAATAGATGTAGTTAATGAAGAACTTGATACACAAACATCTATTTTCAAAAACTAGTCCTAAAACCAAGTGGAATGAAGGAACATAATTCATGTAGCCGACTCTAATTAATTGGGGAATTAAAGGCTTAGTGAGTTTGAATTAAGTAACAGGCCTCTCAAAGTTATGTGGTCTCACAAGCCATAAATTTTAGGCGGATTTGTTCTCTATGCCCCAAGAAATCCATCCAGTTTTTCTTTTAGTTGTTCAATTTCACCAATCAACAAGATAAAGGATGTCTCTTTCCTTTTCATTTGATGAATCTAACATTGGCTGGTTATTCAAATTTTGTATAGGAAATAAATTGCAATGGTATGTTAAGAACCAGCCCATAGGATGGATTTTACAGTTCTGCTTACAAATATATGGCGATGGAATTTGGGAATTACAGGAACAAAACATAAGTTATCTAAGATTCGGATTAATTTGTTTGTTTATGCTTTGCCAACTATAAGCCTATGTGATGCAAAACAATTGTTATATTGTAGGACAAGGGACCAGGCTCTTCGTGGGGCTCAATTGTTTTAATTTATTGTTTTTTGCATTTGCCTATTGACTGATTGGAGTCGAAATAATTGATTGAAACGAAATTCTGGAAAAAAGATGATCTACCAGATCAGGAAGGCCCAATAGAATACAGACAAGTTCTGATGAAATTTTGCCTATTTTCTGGCCCTTCCTGTACATGCTCTGGTTGTCACTATTCAACACCTAACCATTATGAGCTCTTAGCAAAAAAAAACCAGACTCCTTTGATACTGAATCCACTGTACCGGACCAAAGAAATGGTGCAAAACAAGCATAGTAGATTTGCTCCTCTTCAAATGGCTTTGACACATATCATCCACACCACAATCGTATGCATACTTCGTATGGTTTTGACCTGGACACTACAGAAAATTGGGTAAAATTAGGTGACGTATAAATTATTGGCCTTTCGCTATGCTTAAAATTCATCAAAAATTAACTGGGACGATGCGCACTGAACCGTCGTGCGGACCGTCGGCGATGTGACCATAGAAATGTAATAGTGACGGACATGGGCATAACCATCGCAAAATTGCCTCCAATGACGGTTTTAACCACTGGCAAGGAATAGCCCCCGGCAAGTTTTAATCATCGGCAACAAAATGGATGATCGATCGAGATTTTGGCCTCCGACGATGCCGTTAACATCAAGGGGATTTTTGGCCTCCGATGATAATTTTACCCGTTGGAGATTTTTTTGGCTCTAACGATGGTTTTACTATCAAGGCGTTTTGACGCCTCCCAACGACAGTATATAGTTGATTAGGCACCAAAAAATAACTCCTACTCATTTACATAGATAAGGGTGAGTCGAGACGTATCCTCCAGGGACCTGGCTAAGTTGAGCATTAGCCAAAATAAAAGCAAGAAGATTTTATTTTAATTTTAGAAAATAAACTATCCTAAAATCGATGTAATTATAAAATAAAGAGCTCGAGAGTTTTGAATTAATTTTTGTACAGCAGAGTTGTATCTCTTTTTTTAAAAAAATTAAATAGATGCCGATTAAAATTTTAAAAAAAAAATACATGTCTTTTCCTCGGCACGGCCCATACCTGTAGATTTACAGTATGTCTTCCGAAAAGTTACTAAGTAAACAACTCTTCTTTCCTCGATACGTCCCATACCCATAGATCACGGCGCATCTTCGGAAAGTAAAAGTTATTCCTAAACTTAATCTAACAAGAGAGCATAAAAAAATCATATAAAAAAGTAAATAAAAAACTCATGATAATTCAATAAAAAGCATAATTTTTATTATATATAAAAGAAATACAAAAAGTTTAGAATAATAGAATCTGCTCTGTATCATTATAAAATTTTTTCTCCCCTTCCGAGACTGCTACTCTAGCTACTCATGGAGTAGTCCCTTCTTCTTTAGTCATTCTCCAACCAACGCCCATAATCTTTGGAGCATTTAATGCTCCCATTAATTGCTAAAGCTAAGTTATAAAATAAATATCTCTTTTTTATTTATACCACTCATATCCTTTACTTTCTTTTTAGTTGGACTTTGTATTAAGCTTGGACTTGATGTAGGATTACATCTTGATAATCAATTATTCCCATATCCAGTCAACGCTTTAACATTCATGCAAGCTTCTTTCCATATGGAGATCCAATCGCTTGAATATGCATGTGTCATGCCTGTTAACTACAATTACTGAGGCCTTTGATAATTTCCTGAAAACAAATATAAGAAGCCTCAAATAATAAATAATAGAGATTAAATAGCACACTTCTTAATATTTCTATGTCATATTTAATTGCAATTAGATCACACCTCCTAACTGAGTTTTGCTCGTCCTTGAGTAAATAAATCAGTAATGTATCTCGAGATTATCTTTTGAAATTGAAAATTATTCCTAGGCATTCCTATAAGGCAGGTGTACCTGATCTAGACCATTAAAAAGATGCCTTTCATTGGTATTATGGCAATTCACCATGTTAGTAGTTTGAGTGTGTAACCATAGAAATTTTTAAAGAGCTTTTCTTTCACCAACTTCTCACTTTACTATTTAAAAATCATTCTAAACTAATTGAGAGCCGGGTTTTATTATCTTCCTACAATTTAGGTCCTCATTATTATTATTAATATATTATTATTTGAAACTTTCTTTGCTGACTCTTGTAGTAAGCTTTCAGCCAATGGACTTTCCACACGAGTTAACTTTATGGGCATTAAGTGAAAAACATCCCTCCGGCTTACTGACTCGAGTCCAAGAAAATATAATTAATTTTTCTTACATCCTTACCTTTTGACACGAACCACAATGCTTATTTAGGCAAATTGACCAGTTACTTCAGTGGAACAATGTTAACATCCTTTTTTTTAACATAATTCTAAGAAAAAAACTTTTGCATTACTTTCGATCTTTTCCACCCCAACTTCCATAAAGTGATTCTTCATTAAGATAAGTAAGAAGAAGGCTCTGGAGTCACTCTAAATGGCTGGTCTAAACCTACTCCATTCATTAGTTTTCTTAATAATTTATCCCTCAGCATCTTTCGTAAAATTATCAGACTCGTTAATCACTGTATGATTAGGATGCTGATCAACTTCAAATTGAATAAATTTTGAATACACACAAAATTAATATTTTGTTCATATTGAGGACGTTTATTAAATATTAGTTTCTTCCCCCAAACTAATCACATTTGTCCTCTCAATGGAGTTAAAAAATAAACTAAGCAAAAAAAAGTAAGGGAGGGAGTTGCACCTTAGGTTAATTTTTGCTTTTGAAAGTTAAGATAGCTTCATTGATTTAGAGGTTCATATTCCTAAGTTCCTACAGCTGCAAAAAAAAGTAAAAGTTATTTAGATTGCTGTCCAAACAAGCGCTAATTTTTACATCTTTCAGCCAGACGAACCACTTTTCTCACCTTTCCAGGATCAAATTACCATATTTAAAAATTCTCATGATCTTTTCCTCCAAATATTTCAAAAAATAACTTGCAAACCCCCATTATTCATAAAATTTTATTATTTCTTTATTATCTATTTTAGGAAAGATTATTTGCAGTTCCTCTCACATCCTTGGCTTTATCAAGGGTTTCTTCTATTTGTTCTTCTACCATGTTCTTAATTGGATTTCCAAATTATTGAGTTAGATCTTATACACTAATTACGAGAAGCATGTCATATGTCCTTAACATATGTACTCAGGTTGTGATCGAGGGTGGTTTCAATTCCAGGACCAATGGTATTCTAAAGAGGAAGGTATGTAGGTAAAGGCTCATATTTCTCAGCCCATGGGAGAAGCTGGTGCTAAAAATGGTGGGCTCAAGTAATGTGTTCACATCTTCAATATATCCATCTAGGTCAAAATCGTCCACTCCAAAGGGATCCCAACACTGTAGTACTAGATCCCGAGAAATACTTTTAGGATAGTTTTCTCTATTGTCTCTTCTACCATGTCTTACTTCGAAACAAGTAGTGGTTGTGATCCATGGAAAACCTAAAATATATTTAATCTCAACTTTCTATTCCATATAAAACAATCCATGATCCTATCCATTAATTCAATATATGCATTGGCTATAGCTAGGAGGGCCTGTCTTAAAATTATGAAAATCTTTCTTGGTCATCAAGATGCTCCATTCTTAAAACCAAAAAAATCAATTGAAAGTAAAATTTTCTCAACCTTGACTAAAACATCCTCGATTATCCACTGGTGCCCTTAATGGATCTATCGGCTAACTGCAAGGTTACCAAAGTGATTTTAAACATCAAATCCAAAGAGATATATACTGAACTAGGGAGAATTATTCACACTAGTTCCCTAGATCTAACAAAGCTTTTCTCAATGTGCAGGTTTCTTATGACACAAGAGATGATAGAGGCACCTGGATCCTTAAGTTTGAGGGGTAGCATATTGGAAGACTGAATGGCCTATTTAGTAAAGCCGAACTTTTTTGGGATTGTGTTCTAGATTTTCGTTTTGTGTGCATAAATCTTTTCAAAACTTAGCATAAGCCGGAACTATTTTATTACATCAAAAGGGGAAGATTGAATTTGAACTTATTTAAAATATCTCTAGCATTTCATCTAATTTACCCTTCTTGTTTAAATGGCATAAGGGATTCTAATTGCACTCGAAAATTGGAGCTCTGGGTAATCTGAGGTGATGCTAAAGATAATTGGTTTCATCCTTGCCCTAAGGTCCTCATTATTTTTGGTGGTTCAGACTCGAATCAACTTTTCATTGATTTTGATTTTTTCAATTTCAACAGGTTGTTCTATGACTTACCATTCCTGAGGGTCATCATAGATATTGACTTGTTCGAAAAAAGTTTCATGTGTGTTAAAATTCTCAATCCTATGTTGACTTCTAGGATTAATCTCAGGTTGACTGGATAAATTTTTCCTCTTCCGCTCTTGTTGAATGCAGTTGCTAGTTGACCTATTTGGTTCTCTAGCTTAGCAATGGATTACATGTGAGAATGAAGAGTCTGGGAGTGGGTTTCTATCTTTGCTAAAATTTGTTAGAACCTTCTTCTCAAATTAGAACTATAGTTGCTAGGAGAAGATTGAGGGCATCTTGATACTGAGGGATGATGTATTCTTAAACTGCATCCCCTTGTGAAGGTCTGTGGAAAGTTGTGTTGACATAGTTGTGGTTTCCAAGAGAAGTTTGGGTGAATCCTCCAGTCGAGATTATACGTGTTGGAATATGGGTCATTTTCAGGTCTAGGAACATTATGAATTTGGGCTTGGTGGGCTTGCTCCTGTACAAGCTCAGAAAACTGATGGGCTACTGGGCAAATCACCCAATATTAGTAGGACTCGAAACAGGATTTATACAAGCATCTTTGTGACTGTGAGATGGGGAAGAGTGTGACAACTTGCAGTAATCGATCAAGCTTTTGGGATAGTGCATCCACTTACTGTTGTGCTGTGGATATCTACGGAGTGGCTTACCTCATACATTCCACCTCTTTTGGATCCTAACCTGGGAGCTTCTCTTGACGTGGTAGACATATAATGTAAAGAATTTTCGCTCAGGGTCTCGAATAACTGCCAAGCTTCCTGCTCGCTTTTATGCATGAATGTCCCACCACAGGAAGAATCAACCATTTGTCTATGTTTTTCTGATAATCCATCGTAAAAGCACTAAACCAACTGCCATTTGGGTATGGCATGATGAGGACATTTTCGAATGAGGTCTTTGAGCCTCTCCCAGATTTCGTAGAACATCTCCCCCTCCATTTGGAAAAAATTGGTTATGGATTTTCTAATCTGATTAGTTTTTCATATAGAAAAATATTTCTTGAGGAATTCTCGTTGAAGCTGGTCCCAGGTCAAAATGGTGATCGAGTCTAAGGAGTTTAGCCAATACTTGGCTTTATCCTTAAGAGAGAATGGGAATAGCTTTAACCTAAGGGCATCATCCAAAAAATTCTGGATTTTGATAGTTGAACAAATCTCAAGAAATTCATCCAGATGCTTGTATGGGTCCTCGTTATTAAGTCCGTAGAAAGATGGAAGCATTTGGATCACACTGGACTTAATCTCTTAGTGCGATGCCTCTACAGGTGGGACTTGGATGCAAGGAGAATAGGTGTAAGATGGAGTAAAGTACTCCCTCAATTGTCATGGTGGTTCATCATCCCCGACAATGGAACCAAAATTTGATGCGTAGTCATTGATAGCACCAAAAATAACTCTATTCACTACGTAGGTAGGGTGAGTCGAGATCATACCTTCAAGGACTTTGGGCTAAGTTGAGATTACAAAATAAAACAAAGAAGTTTTATTTTGATTTAGAAAATAAACCATCCTAAAATCGATGTAATTATAAAATAAAGAGCTCGAGAGTTTTGAATTAATTTTGCACTAGCAGAGTTGTATCTCTTTTTTTAAAAAAATTAAATAGATGCAATTAATTTTAGAAAAAATACCTATCTTTTCTTGGCACGCTCCGTACCCATAGATCATGGTGCATCTTTGAAAAGTATTAGATAAATAACTATTCTTTCCTCGGCACGTACGCCCCGTACCCATAGATCATGGTACATCTTCAAAAAGTAAAAGTTATTCCTAAACTTAATCTAACAAGAGAGCATAAAAGAAATCATATAAGAAAGCAAATAAAGAACTCATGATAATTCAATAAAAAGCATAATCTTTATTGCATATAAAAGATACACAAAAAGTTTAGAATAATAGAACCCTCTCTGTGTCATTACAAAATTTCTTCTTCCCTCCTGAGACTGATAGCCTAGCTGCTCATGGAGTAGTCCCTTCTTCTTCCTCTATGCAAAGCTCTAGAAGAATTTATGGGATGATCCTCAAGTAGGAGTACAAGAGCCTTTTTATAGGTGATAAGAGGGAAGAGTTTTACATGACTTTCAGATGTGGGACTAAAAAAAATTATAAGGCCTAAAGAATGGATGGATGAGATTGGAGGATCAAAGAAGATAAAGAAAATATAAATTTTCCTCTTGGGATATTTTCAAATATTATTTTCTTCTTTAAAATTTTTGATCCATCCATCGTTCGCTATGTTGCTGCATCCGTCTGCTCGCCATTGCATCCACTTCTTTCCTTATTTTATTTTTTCGTGAGTGCCCGATCCAATCCGTAAGCTATTTTCATAGCATCAAAAATCCAAGCTCCTTGCCTCCGCGTGTGTGCCAGAACCAAAAGCTTCATGCCAACTTCCATTCTCCAGCCACCGCCCATAATCTTTGGAGCATTTAATGCTCCCATTAATTGCTAAAGCTAGGAAAAATTCTAAAATAAATATCTCTTTTGTATTTATACCAGTCTTATCCTTTACTTTCTTTTTAAATTGGACTTTGTATTAAGCTTGGACTTGATGTAGGATTACATCTTGATAATCAATTATTCCCATATCTGATGCTTTAACATTCGTGCAAGCTTCTTTCCATATGGAGATCCAACCGCTTGAATATGCATGTGTCATGCCTGTTAACTACAATTACTGGGGCCTTTGACAATTTTCTGAAAACGAACATAAGAAGCATCAAATAATAAATAATAGAGATTAAATAGCACACATCTTAATATTTCTTATGTCATATTTAATGCATTAATCATATAGCATGGCGGGAAGCTTGGACTCCAATGACAGTTTGACCATCTTTCACAAATTTTTTTTTTAAAAAAAAACCCTCCAATGGCTTCTTTACTCTTCAGTGCATATTCAGTCCATACTGTTGATCTGAAAGATAGTTACTACATAGATCTTTCAACACGAATAAATACCAACCGATATATTGTTTCATCTGCAGCACCTGGTACTCATAGTGTTGCTACAGAATTAGTTCGCAATGGGATCATACACAATGGGATAATAGATGATAATGTCACCAATTGCATGAAAGTTGATGCAATGATCTCCGGACAGAGAATAGGTCTGACTTTGTTGAACAGATCTGTAGTCCAATTGATTTTATGCATGAACTAAAAAGCATATTGCATCTGAGATTAATAAAACAACCACCTGCTAAAAAGATTAAATAGGATCCTGTAAAAAAGCTATAAGTTCCTTTCAGACATGATTTTTGGGATGGAAGATAATGTTTCTAAGGAAACAGAGAAGGGAAAATAAAAGTTAGAACATGAATAATACAGCTGTCAACCAAATTAATGGTAAGCTGTGATAGGTTGCTTTATTTCATGTGCTGGCGCCCTAGCTGCATAGGCTCCTGAGGCTGCTGGTGAATTTACTGTGTGCCCTGTGAAGGTGGACCAACCCATTGTTCCACTGGGAGCAAAGCTCAATGGAAGATGCAGGACCTGAAGGGTTCATCAGCTTTTACTTCATCCGCTATTAAACAGACCACATCCACCTGCTTAATTTGTCTGAAGATGCATAGATGTTATTTAATTAATATAATGAAGATAGTATATCAGCCTGCAAGATGTCTCTGTGTTTTCTATCTTATTTAATTAATATTGTAAATCTGGATTTTTGTTTAGTCTATGATTGAAGTTTAATCTAGTATAGTTTCGAAAGTTATGATAAACATTACAGGATGTAAGAGAAGAGAAATGATGTGATTTTTTTCTCAAAAGTTTGTCCAGATAATTACACAAGGTAAAATGAAAAGCTATATTTCAAGAAAAAAAGTACCATAAAAAACTTCCAAATACATCAGTTATCCCCATTGCATGCTCACTGAGATGTGCTGGTTGTTATTTTCACAGGAGTCACAGCGCTCCAGCAAAGCAGGTTCTTAGGACTGCTAGAGGACTCCCAAGGTGTGATCTAGGAACGACTGTCAGCACATGCTCTCCCATCAGGCATACTTGTAGGCAACATAAACCACCTTCAAAGAGCAATAGATTGTTAAGTACCATTAAGAAGAGAAAGCAGCAGAAGGAAGCATAAGAACAGACAAAATTATTCTTTTTAAAGAATGATCAGCATGTCAAACGCCTTGACTACAAGAAATAATTTTATCATAATAACAGCCCCTTTATATTCACGCTATTCCACTTGAAATACTATTCTTACAAAGCCTTGGAGGCAGTATTCAGATTGCAAACCATGCCGTGACAATTCATTAGATTTCACAATTTGCATTAAAATTCCAGTTAAATTGACAAACCAAATCCACTATGTCTAATCTAGAGTTGTCTAGCACTTTAAAAAAAATCCTAATAATGCACCACAGATTTGCAGTCTTTTGAACATGTGGACAAGCCTTCACTAAAAGAACTCAAAGATCCTACAAGATCTGGCAATAATATTAAGCAGAATGCTGGTGATCTTGAGTAAGAAATGGATACTCAACATAGGTACCAATTAGAAATTTGATAATTGATGATCTTGAATTTTGATGATCCAATCACTCCCACAAACACATTTTGATTTTTGCATGTATTATTTGAAACCAAGGATTGAAGTATCAGCAGCTGGTGGCTTGTTGGCCTAGCACTGGCACGCATATATACCTCTCATGTTCTGCCGTCAGTGCCAGCATTTGGCATGCACTAGAATGAGAACACCACAAGTACCATGCCAGTGCTTGGCATGCAGTAGCATGAGAACAAATAGCTGGTTCCATGCCAGTACCATGTGCTAGCAAGGCATCATATATTATAGTGCCGTGCCAATCAGGAATTGACTTCCTATTTACAGCCAATATTCTCCACCAAATTGGAGGAACTAATGGCCTGTTGTAACGCTCTGCTATCTCGTCTCATATTAAAGTCAACCTTCCCTATGTAAGAGGCTTATCTGTAAATAAGGTGAACCCCTCATGCCATGTCAGCCAGGTCATGCTAAGAATAATAGGAGTGAGTTACTTAAGTGTCCCATGTTGTTAAGCAACATAATTACAGTGTAGAAGATGCTTCTGATAGGAGTTCTACCACTCCACACCCAACATTTCAAGTTCCTACCAGCAGGAACAGCCAGTGACACTGCCCTCCGGCTCAGCTAAGCTGGTGACCAGACTCTGGCAGCAAAAGTACGCCAAGAGTGACAAAATTTCAAATCATCCAGTATATCAACCATAAGAACCTATAAAAGTGAAAACAGATGTTATTGAAAAGTTGAAACCAAGGGAAAATTAGTCAAGTCAAAATCATGGAAGCTCTAGTTACCTGGTGTATTTTTTGTGCAACATTCCTGAAACATAAAAATGTATTTGTTAATAAGGAGGAAAAATCCCAAACCGCCTGATTTAGGGCATAGTGAACCAAACCAGTGCAGAACTAGAACCATTCCTGGTTTCAGTTCGAGACAAGCTAGGAACTGGCCTGAACCTCAGTTTGGTTCATAGAAAAGAATATTAAGATTACCACTCCATTGGCTTCAGAGCTCCATTATTACAGCTATCATACTTTAAATAATCAATACCCTGCAGTCCCCAAGCATATAGTCAATTAAACACTCTTACAAAAGAAATAGATGGAAAAGAATGGGAAAAGAATATAACCCAATCCTAGATAAGTTTAACAAAATGAATGATGAATGATGTACCTTACAATAAATGGCATGATTGGAAATTTCTGGTTTATTTCCTAAAGATAAATCTTGATGCCTTCATTTTGATTGTGTTAAGTATTTGACCAACTAGTATTGATTTATAATGCTCAAATGAAGGGTATATTAATAAAAGATATAGGGCTTGTATATCATCTATAGCAACCTGCAACTCATATCAATAAATTTCAATATGACAACCGTAATCACTTAAAAAAAAGATAGGGCAATCACTTGTCTATATACCATCATCCTCATCTCAGTGACTGCTGGAAGCATTTGGACCCTGTAAGAAACAAAAAAACCTTTATCCTTTATAAGTTGAGAATATATAAATTGTACAACTCATAAAGTTTAAATAATTAAAATATACATAAAAATAATATAAAATTCAAAAATTATACCCGATGCAGGCCAAAACCCCATAAAAAGGATGTAATGTCATCAACCTGGGTCCTCAATGACCCTATCTCAGTTTGATTGTTCCGTCTCAGCTCCTCCATTGCTGCCTTATGTCTCTGATTCATCTCCTCCATTTCTGTCTTATGTCTTTGACTCATCTCCTGCATCTGTCTCTCTAGTCTATGGACCTCTATAATGCTGCTACTCTGTCTACACTCTCGAGTATATCTACTCAATGTAGACAACTAAGTGGGGGTGACTCCAACACCATGATCCCTCACTCGACCATAATGCTTTGGTCCTATATAAGTTCAGTGAACACCTCGGCCTCGACATGACTATGCTCTGCAAATGATGAGGACTCACCGATATACTCTATAATAAGCGTTGTTGCCCTATCCTATACATTAAAGAACAGACATATATTAATGATACAAAAATAATAATATAAATTATTTAATAAATAAATCAATATATATATATATATATATATATATATATATATATATATATATATATATACCATCATATCTCTAGACTCCTCCCGTATAAAGCTGCCATCATGGTGGGTATGAGTCATCCTATAGAACTCAACCTCACCAAGCTCCCTCTCAAGCTCTTCCACCTACAGAATAAAAGTATAGGTTACATGATGTGCAGCAACAATAATATATGTTCTTTACTATATTACCTTTCTTCATTAGCTACTTTCTATAGATAGTTAATGAAGCAAATTTGAGCATCATATCTCTAGAAATAGATGATTATTAACATACAAAGTATAACATAGAAGAAGAACTCCTTAAGAAGAGTAGAAAGTGATAAGAAGTTCTGTTGATCCCAAATATAAAGGCAAAGCATTGAAAGATAATGCCTCCAAGGATGAGAAAAAGATAAGCTAATCCCATAGTAATTTTGTAAACCTAGTGAATTACATGTAAAATATGGTGAATTAAGTACTATAAGGTGAGTACTTTGATTGTTGTATAGTCAATTACATAGCACAAGTTGTTCTGAAGCATCTGGTTCAATCTATCAAGTCTAATGGAACTTCCACTACTATTCTAGGGGGCAATAATCAGACATTTTGCCGTAACATTCTAGAGATTCATTTATCTAAATATTCTGAGGATACTATGTCTAAAGAATTATGCAATAAAAATATTTCAACAGCCACCTCTTGGAAATCTGAGTTCATTTATGCTCTCAAGAACTCCCATAAGATTGCTTTCATTAAGGACATGGAAAGAACCCAAATCCTTGCAATTGTTGATCTTCTGGGTGAAATTGGTGATTCAAGTCATGCTTCTGCCTATGAAAGTCTTGATGAACCGGAGCGAATGTATGCTGGATGCTAACTGCCTTGTTAGACACATATCTGCATGAGCTTTTACAAACATAGACTATTCAGATTTAGATAGCATGACCTGGTGATTTTTTATCTTGTTGAACTTTATGGACTTATTAATGAAGATACTTTTATTTGAATTGCAAAATATATTATATGCCATTCTAAATTAGTGGATGTTTATGATTACTCTTTGATTGGGTAAAATTTTGCTGGAAATGCACGCATGCATGAATATGTTTAAAAACAAAAAACTAATTTTGATATTTATATTATGTGTGCTTTTGTGCTTATATGTGTATCATGCCTTTAGCATGCATCTGAATGACAGATATTTCAATCCTTGATTCTTGAATATAGTGAACTTCTAGAGGCATTTAATCTTTAGTATAAAATATGGGAGGCCATCCATTCCATGTTATTGGTTTTAGGACTGCCCAGTGATAGGTGAAGCAAAAGGCTTTCCATAGTGATCCATATGGTAGCATTTTCTGAAATTTAGCTATTTATAGTCAATTATTCTTTTGATAGAGCTTAAATGTGCACCAACTGCAGAGCACATCGCAGTCTGACCACTTTTCCCGCTTTAGAATTTTGAATCTATTCTGTCTATTAAGCAAGGTCCACTGACTAGCATCAGAAGGGGTATCGGTGACCAGTCCGGCATGGTACTCAAAGAAACTCTAGCGGACATGGTTTGCTTGCTGTATATGGCAATGGAAAGAAAAGGTATGATTTAAAGGTTTATCAAAATTAAAGAAAACATATATTCAATAACCAATAGACTGCAACTTTTAATCCACGTTGACTAGAATTTAAGCAATGACAACATAAGCAAAGTCTAAAGAAGCATAATAAGAATTTGTGATTTAAGTATAACATACAAATTTAGCTCTACGCCTTGCATAACTCATAGAACTTGATGTATGAGGCACCAACTGAGATGATCATGCAGCTCTGCCAATATTTGAGTATGTCTGTTATATAAAGTATACAACATGATATATCTTTTATAAATGTTTAGTCCATACTGATAATGCATAAATAAAGATTAAATGTAGATTATACATAACCTATCCTCTCCCAGAAAACCAGTAGTGTATAAGGTCAATCTACTAATGAGGGTATACATCAGGAGGACAGGAATGAGCAACCTCCTCCTCTATCATACCCTCCTTATAATCCTTCTTTAACTTGGCTTTATATTCTTTCCATTTATAATTAACAGACTTTATTATCCAATCATGGCTCTTAAGAGGGATTACAAATTTAGGTTGCAATAAAGTAAAAAAAATAAATTATAATTGCTAAATTGATTCAAATACTTAAATCTTTAGCTACTTAATATATAGTTTCAATCTATCTTTTTACCTATACAACCCGTAGTAGCTCAACTTTA
This sequence comes from Cocos nucifera, assembly GCA_006176705.1. Taxonomy (NCBI): domain Eukaryota; kingdom Viridiplantae; phylum Streptophyta; class Magnoliopsida; order Arecales; family Arecaceae; genus Cocos; species Cocos nucifera. The sequence continues at coordinate 66,999 of QRFJ01007875.1, read as the reverse complement.
TATGCAGGAACCATATCATTCCACCTAGCATAGTTAATCGGACACAGTTGACACTTACATGCAACTGTACCTAAGAAACTAGATAACAAGCTCCCTGATCTCTTAATGGGTTGTCCTAAATTATTACATGTTACTATGATTCTCTCCCCCTCCCTAAGCTGCCACACATCCCAAGCTCGTGTGGGTCCGCATCTCATCCTCACGCATCCCTAGGCATCTACAAAAAATACAGAAAAAATCAAAAGTATATGATATATGCATTAAAAAAAAAAAATTGGATAATATACTAAATGAAATAAGCATTGAATTTGTATATTTAACTTACCCTGAATCTGCAAGTCACCCATAATTACCTCATCATCTTAGTCATCAATAGGAGGCTCATGCTTGTGGCTCATTAGGCTGTTGAGACTGTTGGGGCTCATCAGGCCGACTCCAAGATGCAGCCTGTGTATGCTGAAACTCCACACGTCTAAAAGGTTTCCGAGGCATGATGTTTCTAATCAGTACATATTAAAACAATTTTATCAATAATATCAAGTTTCAATTATTGAATAACCTGAAATAGAAAATGCTTTACCAGTGCACATGCATATCACTGATATATGACTTATTCTTCCTCAATAAATCTTTAAATAACATGAAATAGAAAATGCATTGTTTTGTTGATTATAGTTACACAGCAACTTTCTGTTTATGGCAACCTCTTATTCTTAGCTGACAACAAAGCTTCATCCCCATAAATTTCCAATTAACCCTATAAGTCTTTCTCTAGTCTATTTCTGGTTAGCTTTACATCCTTATAACTGACAACTTTTCAACTCTCTCACAAGTCTTCCATCCATGTTGATAATTCTACTGCTCTTTCATATAGGAAAAAGTAGGAAATTTCAAACCAGCATGACCTAAAGAATTCAGAAATCAAAACTTTGAGAAAAGATCAAATCTTCAATTTAGTTATTTACAAGCTAAGAAAGAGTGGAGCTTGTATTAGTTTGCAGTTAATTTATAATTTACTTCAAATGCAATACACAACAGGCCTAACAGACAACAACAATCCAAGATAATATTTCAACAGAAACTACTACAAAAACAGAATGTTGGATATCCATAAACAAACCCACCAAATAAACAATGTTTTACACAATCAGCATACTGTAAAGAATACTGCAAACTCCCGCTACTAATATTGAAAAGATCATGAGCAAACTGCACAGGCGAAATTTCATATAACCAGCACAATATAATATCCTTAAGCATCATTATGGCCAATGAATAAATCAACAGACCATGTTAAATTTCAAAATCAGCATGGGCAATTTCGGATGCGTCATTAAAAAAAAAAAAAAGACTCTGCAAGGATTTTGTGAACTTTAGCAAGTTTATTTTCTCTCACTACAAGAAAATCAATTAAAATTAGGTGATGCTTCCTCATGTTTCAGTAATTTTTCTTGATCCAAAGAGAATCTATATTAATCAGACTAGAGCAAGAAACTTTCAAGAAGGCAAATTCAGCAGTAACAATCTACTATTTATATGTAAATTCTTGCTTTGCTCCATTCAACTTGATATCAATTTTCTGAAATAATCAATTTTGTGATTCTTTATGTAAAAAAATTTAACTTGAAACAAATCTGTAAACAAAAGTAGTATCGAATCATGTATCATACATTTAGGAGAAATAAATTTCCTCTATAAAAAAATACATCTCCCAAGGCAGTTTAGGAGAAATAAATTAATCGATCACACAATATTACTATAGCCTTGAAAAAGAGTTCCATCCATACAAGCAAAACACTGTGAAAAATACATTTTATGAATAGGCTGAAAAAATGAAATTGATAACAATTTGCTCTATGGCAGCAACATATGAATGTAAGATACATCGCGTAAAAAACATATGAATTTGGTATGAAAAACATATGAATTTCATAAAAAAGTGGATTAACATAATTTCATTTAAGACGTCATTTTTTATAGGAATAGTATCTGCCCCCATATTCTCGACTAGCACCATAACTACCATACATTCCATTATAATCATATGTAGTGCCGCTACCATATCCATCATTTCCATATATGGGTCTGCCATAACTAGAGCTAAAATACTACACTAAAATTGGGACCGCACCATAGCTGTAGCCTCTGCCAATTGGTTGAAATACTTAGATCATCAATCGGCATAATATTTAAAGGCATACATTGAGTATAAGTCTCCTCATCTTCCAAAACTATTCTTTTTCCCATATTGTACAAGTCCCTAGGTTTAGTTTTGATAACAACAGCCCACTCCTTATCTTTTGAATCTTGTATGAAAAATATTTGTTGCGCTTAAGATGAAAATATAAATCAATTATCCTTTAACAAGATACTAGTATGTATCAATCGTGAAAATTTTACCATTATAAATCCATTTGCATCTTACTTTAAACCTCTTGATGAGTTTATGTCAACCCAATCACATTGAAATAATACTATCTTAAACTTTCTATAGTAATCCAACTCATAAATGTTTGTAAGTACACCCTAATAAATTTTTTCATCTACTTCCACCATAACTCCAGTATTCTGAGTTTTTCTATACTTTTCACGTTCTTTAGTATGTAATTTAAAACCATTGATGATAAAGCCACTATATCTCTTGATAATATTATTAGAACCACGAGCAATAGCTATCAACTCATCAGAACAATTGCTCTCCATTATTATTGGTACCTAAACAAATTACACAATTAACTATTACATAATGCATCATAACATTAATCAAAATTAACATAAATCTATACATATACGTGTGTATACAACCTATTTGCAAAGCCATTCAGGGAATATTCTGACCAATCATCTTTGCTTAACCCTCTAGTTTGGTCGAATGTTGTTATTGAATTATTGCTGAGCAACTAAAAATTTATTGTATAAAAACTAAATAATTGGTTAAGACTATTATGCATGATAGAATAGTAAACTAAATCATATTATAATCATAATAACCTATGACTCAGATATTATGTCACTATGAAGTAAGACATAACGATATGCTTGTAACAATGATTTTTTATCAAGAACAATACTTCAATCTTTTCCAAAATTCTCCCACCAGATAAGAACTTATAATTCTCAACATCTTCTATAGTATCATAATATTTTTGAGGTCGATTAAATTTTGTTTTTACACCTTCAAGATATCTTGAACAAAATATCAAATACTCTTCAGCAACATATCCTTCTGCAATTAAGCCTTTGGAATGAGCTCTATTACGTACATAATCTTTCAAGTGCCCAAGATACCTTTGGAAACAAAAAATATTATAAAACATCAATATCGGCATAATCTTATCCAAAAAAGAAAATTCTAACTTATAATTGCAGAGTTTATAGTAACTTACCTCTCAATAGGATACATCCATCTATAATGTACCGGTCCACCAAGCTTAGCTTCCACAAATAAGTGAATGATTAGATGAACCATAATAGTAAAAAAACTTGGAGGAAAGATATTCTCCATTTGGCATAGCGTAAGTGCAACACGAGACTCCAATAGATCAAGTTTCCTAGAATCAAGAACTTTAGAACATAATGACTTAAAAAATGCTGACAATTGAGAAACAACTACAATAATTTATTTCGGCATTAATGATCTTAAAGCCAATGGAATTATATCTTGCATCAATATATGGCCATCATGACTTTTTGGATTTGAAAGTTTTGGCTCTTTCAGATTGACACATCGTGAAATGTTTGATGGATATCCATCAAGAATCTTGATATTTTTTAAAACTATCAAAAAAAAATCTTTTACTTGAGTGGACATTGTATAATATGCAGGAGGCATGTAAATTTTATCATTAGCAAGCATTTTGGATGAAGTTCCTGTCAAATGCCCATTTTCAACAAATCAAAACATGCCTTCATGTTATCTTTGGTCTTCCCATCAATATTTAATAATGTTTCAATTAAATTATCACAAACATTCTTTTTTATATGCATCACATCAAGATTATGCCAAAGAAGATTATGCTCCCAATAAGGTAAGTCAAAGAATATGCTTCTTTTTTTTCATAACTGTTTAGTAGTACTAATTATAGATACTACCATTGTTATATCATTATTTTCATATCCATTTATATTTTCATCATCTTCAAAGAAATTATCAACATCCTCAAACATCTCTGCATCTACATTGCTATTACTAACTTCCTCCGATAACTCTTCATGCATGAAGCTTCCAACATCCTCCTTTCCTCTTTTTTTTGAAGACCTAGATATCTTACCATAAGTATAATTAATGTTACTCATTTGTCTAATAACATCAGATCCAGATAGTGGAATAGGGACGACTCCCAACTCTATAGTTCCATCAAACAAATCTTTCTGAAATCGAAATGAATGATTTGCTTCCAACCACCAACGATATCCCAAATAACAAAACTTTCCTCCATGTTTTAGCCAATATGAATGGGTTGAATCCCCACATGATGGGCATGCAACACGCCCCTTCGTACTCCAACCAGATAAATTAGCATATGCAGAAATTCATTGATAGTCTATATAAGAACTGCCTATAATTTAAATATTTGGCCAGTAGAAGCATCAAGTGTATCGATACCCTTCCATAACTATTTTAATTTCTCTATTAAAGGTTGTAAAAAGACATTAATATCATTCCCAGAACTCTTATCACCTGGGATAACCATTGATAGAATTAGTAAAGTCTGTTTTATGCACATCCATGGTGGCAAATTATAAGAAATCAAAATAACTGGCCAAGTACTATAGGTAGAACTTGGAGTCCGAAATGGATTAAAACTATCAGTAGCTAAATCAAATCTAACACTACGAATATCCGAGACAAAATCAAGATGTCTATCATTAAATGCTTTTCATGCTAAACTATCTGCTGGATGTCTCAATATTCCATCCTTTGTATATCCTTCATCATGCCATCTCATTGAAGAAGCTATTTTTGACGATGCATAGATTCTTTTCAGTCTGGCTATGAGAGGAAAGTAATGCAATACTTTGATTGATTTTTTTATGTCGTATTACATCCACATCATTCAATTGATCATCCTCATCTTCTTTATGCCTTTTCCATCATGAAGATCCATATATATGGCATGATTCTTTATCAGCATTATCACCTCGATATAATATATAATCATTTGGACAATTGTGAATCTTCTTATATCCAAGATCTAATTTCTTTACTAATTTTTTGACTTCATAAGAGGAAGATGGCAAAGTAGTGCATTCTGGAAATGCATCATTTAATAGTTATAGCAGCATAGTAAACTCTTACTAGACCATCCGTTTAAATATCTTAAATGAAATATATGCACAACAAAACAAGTCTTCAAAAAATTTTTGCAATCCAGATATAATTCTTGATCACAATTTTCCAATAAACGGTGATACCGAGCTATCTTATCATTAGATGAACGTATAGCCTCCTCAACATGCATAGGATCACTGGAGTGTGGTGATCCCTCAGGCATCCCAACTATTTTTTGTCCTTTATTAGAACCTCCTACATATCCAACACCAAGCCCAAGAGCATCTCTGAGCAGACCACTCATATCTTCTCTTACAGGATTCCTTTGTAGGTTATCGGATCCCCGAGTAAATATATGTTCTACATATGAGGGTTGATTACATGAAGATAATAACATGGACTCTTCATGAAATATCCACTTGGTATAACCCTTCAAAAAACCATTCCACATCAAATATTGTTCAATAGTTTATGGATCAAGTGAAAAATAATTTACACATTTTCGACATGGACATAGAATCTTTCCATTCATACTAGATTTCTCAACAACAAATTTGATGAAATCCTGAACTCCATCTAAATAATCTTTGCTGGATCTTGTTTTATTTATCCAACTTTTGTCCATTGTAAGAGAAATTGATTGAAATTGCAATTTCACTAAACAATAAAAATATATATATATCATTTTTAAACTTAATTGAAATCTAGGTATTTTGGGCAAAATAGCTTTTGAACTAGAACAATTGGAGCCAATAAGTTATTGTGAGGAAAAAAATGTCAGTTAAGTGAATAAGGTCATAGAGCATTTAGGGTATTTAGTAAAATCATCAACAAAATAGGTTAAGCAACCAAAGGAATAAAGCATAGAAATAGCTAAGCAAGTGGAACAATGACCATAAAAACTACGCTGCCGTCCACCGAGGCTTCTTCTACCACATCGCTTCGGGAAGAAGGAAAATCATGGCCTTTTAAGTTATTTTCTCCTTCATGAATAAAATGGGGACGAGTGTTTTTGGAGGTTAATGAAAGGGGGGAGAGGAAGAGAGAGAGTGAGAAAGAGAGAGGGGCATTGGGTGGGAATTAGGGGAGGGTTTTACTGCAATAAGAAGAGGAGCATAGTATGGATGGTTTCTATGATGATGGATGATAGATATGTGCCATTACTACGTGCCCACTTTGATTTGATTATTTTGGGACGTTGCCAAACTTACAACTTGATTAATTTGCTTATATTTGCGAACTATGGGAGGAAAAAATAAACATAAGATCTGGTTTCAAAACTTTTGAAATCCTAATTATTTTTAAATGGTATCCTATTGTGACAATTTTATGAAATAATTCACATTTGGTATTTAATGGAAAAATCAAAGTAGAGAAACATTTTGGGTTGAAGATTTATTGAATGGTGGCAAATTGGGTTGAAGATCTTAAAAAGGATTCTATGTACAATTATTAGGAAGAAGAGGGAAAAAAATCATAACGGGTTATTTCTTTTATATGGAAAGAACTATACCCACTTGAGTTGTTTTATAGTCATTTTAATTTATAATTTACTAATAAGATGGATGAATTAGGTAATTAGAAATTAAAGAAAAGTAAGGCAATTTATAAGATTTTTGCTATTCTCATCTTATCACTACAAAACTTATAAGAGATTATTGATAAAGAAAAAGTTGGTGTGAAAACATTATAGCAAAGCAAAGAGAATGGGGAATCCATGAGGTGGACTACAATAAGTAAAGTTGAGGGCTCTAGCATAAATCTACAGGAAGGGCAGAGTTAGGTGGTCTCAAGAGGCATAGGTGGACAGTGATCCTAAAAAGCTAAGGACAATCACTAATCAAATTTGGATTAAAATTGTCATGTATTGTGAATTTACTAAGCCATCTTGGCCCATCTATAAACCAAATCACATTATTATTTCATGATATGCCTGCATATTTTGTAACAGCTCATGTCTGTGTTTGCACGTTGCACTTTGAATCTTATAAGAAATGCTTTCACAGCACCCAAGTTTCACATTTTTCAATAAAAGAGATGTTTTTTATAACACATAAGTTCCAAACTACAAGGTTAGACAACTAAGGTAGGACTTCCCTATTGCTTCTTCGGCTGACACAGTATATCCGATACCAGAATGATTTCTCTGCAAAAAATTTGAGAAAAATGAAAAAAAAATTTCGCATGATTATTATACAACTTATATATATTTTCTCTGTTATTCTGTTCTGTGGTAATGTGTAGATGGGGAGATCAAAAACCAGATAACTTATTTTTATATGAGATGTTTATATCATTCAAGTTCTATTCTTGATAGTCTAATAAAGAAAACAGCACATAAGAGGACTTTAGAAGTACCTTTGAAGTCAATAGATATCCATTAGTCAACAATGTGAGGTACCAAAGCTAAAGATGCAGAGGGGAGGGTGTTTTTCCAATAGGCAAAAGATGATAGGTTTCGAAGGCTTGGAAGGACTTGGCAGCATCAGAAAATACATATGATAGCTCATAGGTTGAGGGGACTATTCTCCTAGATCTCAAAATGACCATTCTATTGATTGTAGATCTAGATGCCCATGGACAATAGTTAAATTATGTATTAGGTGAGAGAGAATTTATATATATCTCAAATAAATTGTGAGCCAACCTACAACTTAAGGACTTACATATAATTTGATATATATTCATGGCTAAAAATATGTTCTATGCATATAATTGTTTTCATATCAATGCCGATCTAACATCTATAGTTTCCTTGGAAACAATATTGTTTGTACCTTTGTATGATATTGACTTTTTCTGAAAAAAAAAATGTATGACATGCAAGCATTTGTCTTTAGATGGATGAGATCTATTTGGAGAATTGTGGATAGCATATGAATCTTTGTTGATAAATTTATTTTCCACCAATAGTTTCATCTAAGCTATTCATTTGCATTGTGATAGCTAGATTTCTAGATCTAAAAGAGTATGGGCAGAAGAAACAACCAAATTAATGTGCCCTGAGCACCTATAAAATGTTATCTTAATGTTGAAGTGCAACTGTGCATTTGTTCAGGTAATTAACAACTTAGAAAAAATGTTGGACGCAAAAAGTGAAGGACTAAAGGTGATTGCTACTTATGGATCAGAGAAAAAAAAGTAAAACATGAGGTTTCAGTACCGAGTGCAATTATGTCTAAAAGGTGATTGCTACTTATGGATCAGAGAAAAAAAAGTAAAACAGGAGGTTTTGGTATCGAGTGCAATTATGTCTAACCAATTCATTATCATCAAATGATAAAATGTACCACATGTTTGACAAAAAAAACATTAAAACTCCATCACTAGATGGGATTAGAGAAATAAGAGTGGGATTTAACAAAAGGCCATCACTTTAACATTAATCCCTAGAGTAATAGAAGCAAGGTAAAAACAAGGGTGAAATGGCTAGCTATCGATTTTACAGATCATAACCTAAAATTTATGGAAGAAAAAGGAAGTAAAAAAATAAACTAAGTTCATGTTAGTGTGCTATTTTTCTCAATCCCTTGTCATTAATATTGCGCAGCCATTGTATCATCGTATATCAAATTTGTAGCTGATTTCAACTTATGGAATAGATAAAAATTGAGAAAAGGAAATCAAATTGTCAATTTGTCCATAGCACATACTCCATTTAATACTTTTACTTAAGAAAGGTTACCCAAATACTAATTTGAAAAAGCATGGAATTCTATTAGGAAAATATAGATCACAGATGAATATTAAGAGCTCTGTATGACAAAAATCCTTCAACATCTTAATTAATCCTTTTACACTAGCAACAGCCAGGTAAAAGGAAAAAGAAAGGAGAAAAAAAGTGAAATACAAGGCTATAGAAACCTTGGTTTCCTAGCCCTAAACCCAACTCAGAGACTTCAATAGCAGCACCCAGACATGTATTAATAGAAAACAAAACTAGAAAAAATAAGATATAACCAGTTCTACAAAAAGATCCATCAGAGAAAGCTTACCAAAACAGCAGATCCGCATAATTCTGAGTCCGTCCCAACTAATCGGAGCGCTCACATAATGCGATCTCGCTCAATCATAGATCCAATCCCTAGATTTCATCAACAAAGATAAAAATAGAAAAAAAAAAGTAGCTCAAAGATCAAAGATCGAAAATAAGAGAGATAGATGCAGAGTAAAGAAATAGATACACTTCTTACTGGTTTTTCGAGCAAAGAGAGGAAGAGATCGGGGCCGGGCTTCTCCTTCGGCTTCCGGAGCTATCGAAAATAGGGATTTGACTTCAATTTATACAAAGATCGAGAATAAGGAGAGCACCGCAGAAGAGAAAATAGCAAACAGAATAGAGGACAGGAGGAGACTACGAAGGACTATCAGTGAGCGACAAGGATGGCTGCGGTCTGATCGAGAGGGAGGGGTGGCGAAAATCCACCAACCACGGCGATAGTGTGATGGGAGTGGGAGGAGATCTAAGATCCAAAGAAATAAATGGATGAAGACAAGAAGGGGGAGGAGCATAAGGAGAAGACGGGTTGGGAACTCTGAGATGGTGGTGGATAGCTCAGCTTCGGAAAGTCGACTAGGATTTTCTTGTCAGCGTCCAATTAAAACCCACTCCCAACGCCCCTGGTTCAATGGGTCGAAAAATTCCTGGCTAAAATTTTAAATAAATAAAAATGGCCTTCGATGATGTAGTTATTTTGATCTCCAACGAACGATTATAAGTATGCTCAAAATTCAGAAAAAAAAAATTTTCAACATGATGATGATTATAATCATAGTTAAAATTCATAAATTTTCAACCATGATAACTATCATTGATAGCCAAATATTTAAATTAATTTTAATTAATAATTTGCTAAGCTAAGTATTAATATTAAATTTGATTAAAATTCTGGCCTCTGATGATGGTTTAATATGTAAGTAAAATTTTGGTCTCCGATGATATTTATAACCATCGTTAGAAACCAGCTATTTCCATTAAATTTTAAATACTGAATTGATGACGATTGTAGTATGGAAACTACAACACCATTTTACAGTCAATGATGGTTGAATCTCACGTCGCCAAATAAAAGTTGCTATCTCCCCTTCCTGTTGTAGTGGGATTACATCAGCTATTATGGCCAGTATTGGTATTTGCCAATGGGCAACATTGCCACACATTTCGGATGATGCTTCTCTAGACGTAATCAGCTCATTCACTTTAGTTTCCATGGAGTGGATTTGTCTTGTGGCTTACAAACCTGCAAAAGTTGTACTTAATCATAAGATAGATATAAGAAAAGCTGAAGAAAATATACACCTATACGAAACCATCCAAAAATCAGTGAAAATGAATGACTAATAACCATCATCTTATTAATGATTTTGACAGTACATCATGAAAAAAAAATAGAATATAGATCCATTAATCAATCTTTCTCAAGTCGATGTTTGAATAATCAAAATAGATGACTGCAAGAAAAATAGTTTCTTAACACACAAAATGGTCCTATAATATTGAAGCAATAGGATCCTCCTCTTACAAGAAGAGGGTGTCCACTCCTCTCACTTTCCTAGCTGGTGGATTTTAACTTAGGTGGTTTAAATTTCATCCCCAAGATTACACCAGTAATTATGGAATTATATTGTAATGCTACCATAGTACTGATAGAGCTTTTAAGAAATTCAAACCATCTTTTGATCTGAAGACTAAAAGGATAGTGGCTACCATCACCCCTCTAGAAGAGGGTTATCAACCCTTTATATAGATAATGTAAGAAGAAGTACTTGGCACTCAAAGCTCAATGTGGAAAAGGAATATGTCAAAGATTTAAGAAATAAGAGGACTTTATTACTGTAATAGTAGAAAACGATTGTTTTAAAATGGAAAAAATCCAATAAAATTCCAAAAAAATCCATAACAAGTTGTGAAATGATAAAGAAAGTTTTCCAAAAATGATAAAAAAAAAAAGTTTTAATTTTTAACCAGGCTGCTAAAAACAAGTGAAGACATAAAAAAAGAATAACAAATAGATCATAAAGTTTTTTAGTATCCATACAAAACGTGGTCAAGGTCCATAGAAATGATGACCCCAGAAATCCATGAAATTTGCCCCGCTTGTGACTGGCAATATATATCAAACTGCTCAAAGTGGCCAGTTAAACTAGAAAGAAATTGAGTTACAATCCATCTAGTGTACAAGAAAAAGGAAAGAAGAATACCCATCCATCTCTGGCATTTGAATGTCTATAAAGCAAGCATCAAACTTGCGAGGCAGTTCAAGCATCTGAATCGCAGCCTTGCCGCATGTACAAGTAACTTCAGCCCCATATTTCTTCAAAGCACCAGCAGCAACCTTGCAATTGACTGCATTGTCATCAACAACTAATATCTGCTTCCCACTTAGAAGACTTCGAAGTGCCATGGCTTGTCCTTTCTCCCTTTCGAAGACAAGCAGCAATCATACTTGGGCGAAGGTGTTTCATCATAGTTTCAGTATATCCTGTTGACTTCAAATCATCAGAGGTTGCCAACAAAAACATCTTTGGAAGATTTTCTTGAGGTTTCATTATACCATTTTTCTCAGGGAAAGGAAGAGAAGGGAGGGGAGAAAGCCTTCTCCGTCCCTTCTTTTTCTTCTTATTCTCCAAAACAAGGGTTTATTCCCCATCTTCTTCCTCTCTCACGTATGGCCATGGAAGACGGGGCTGGCCATCCATGGCGGCTCCCGACAATGGCAAAGCCGTGGCCCTCGACAATTGCTCCAATGGCGGCAGTTGCTGGTGGCACTTGGTGGAATAACAGAAATAAAATAGGACTGCCCCGTTTGAATAAACCAACAGGCTGCCGGCTCCTCACCATGCATCGGTGATGAGAAGAAGGCTGGGAAAAGGAAGAGAAGGGAGGGGAGAAAGCTACTTAGGTCCAGCAAGGCCAACAAGGACGAATTCGGTGGTCCTTCCAATGGAAAACCAAAGAAAATCAAAGGAAAAACTTCAAGAGATCAATGGTGATTGGCAATGATTTTGTTGGAGAGATCTCGATGGAACTCAATGGAGGGGTGAAGGCCTTCTTATAGAGGAGATTCTAGGTTCATTGGAAGTCTTTGAATCGGATTGAGCCTCTATTCTCTGGCTTCATCGAACACGGGAGAGAAAGACGCAGAGTCCAATCGAGACTCTCTAGCTTTCTCCGATTTTTTTTTTTTTTTTTTTTTTTAAGATTTATGCAAAAAAATCAGATCTTTATTGTATCAAAAAAAAAAAAAAATTCTAAATTAAGTTAATAAATTGGGTTCAATTTTAAATTGATTCAAATTTATTAAATTTGAATCAATTTATTCTAATAAGATAATTTAATCAAATCTAATTATAATCTATCAATGACAATTTTATCCAACCTGCCAGGTACTCGATCCAATTCGATCCGAATGGAGTGAATTTTATCTGATTTGATTGAAATTCGAGATGGATATGGGTTCTAAAAAAATATCCAAAGTAGGTTTGGATCGGATATGGATAATGATATGCCCCAATCCAAATCGGATCCAAGATAACCTTAATACATATTGATCCCTCATTCAAAATTATAATGATTTTATATTATTTATATGTATCTGATTCGATCCGATCCGACCACATCTCTATTTGATCCAACCAAATCCGATCCGAGGTAGGTACAGGGTGGATATGGGCTTGTGGGGCGGGAATGAGTATAGGCCAATCCAATCCATATCCGACCCACTGCCAGTCCTACTTAATAGTAGGGGAGCAATTTATCTCACCTTAAGGGTGACAATGGATCTCTATCATCCAAAAACTTTATTTGAATTTTAATCAAATTTCACTACAACAAAAATAATTTTTGGTGGCAAATTACTTGTGGCATTTTTTATTATATGCCACTAAATTTTTTTTGTTGCATTTTGCTAAAATTACCACTATCTATTAATAAGTATTTTTGTTATTAGTGGCATTTTATTATAAATTCCATCATAAATTTATATTTTACGGCATATAACTTGAAGTACAACTACTATTATGGCATTTAACAAATATGTCGATAAATAATATCATATTTTACAAAATTTTGAAAAACTACCACTAAATCTTAAATTATTAATTTTTATATAGAGCTTGGTTTAGTCATCCTGATTTACATAGAGCTTGATTTAGTCATATCGATCTCATAAAATATATTTTAAATATATATATTCTTAGTATTACTTATTTAATGACATAAATGTATGTTAATAAGTTTAATAAATTATTTTTATATATTAATAATATAAAATATAATTTGGTGGTTAAGAGCTTGTCATTCAAACAAGAGATCACTAGTTTAAATTTTTTTTATTTGAATTCTAGAATATATAGTTTATTTTTTATAATTTTTATCGATATATAAAAAATGATAGCATTAAAATTTTAAAGGCACTTTCATATGCCACTTGTTGGGGATAAATTTCGCTCCCATCAAAGTTTAGTCTGATGCTTATCTTAATGCAACCGATAATCACGGAAGAGCTTCCATCGAAAATTCTTTTCCAGCGGTCGAACTTCTTTCCGATCCCTTCTTCAGTCGGACTTCTATAGAAGTCGGACTCCTTCAGTTGGACTCCTACGAGAGCCGAATCCCTTTCGGAGCTCTTCTTCAGTCGGACTTCTATGAGAGCCGAACTCCTTCCAGACTCCTTCAGTCGGACTTCTACAGAAGCCGGACTCCTCCTTCAGTCGGACTTCTACAGGAGCCAGACTCCTTCAATTGAATTTCTATGGGAGTCGAACTCCCTCTGGACTCCTCCTTCAGTCGAACTTCTACAAGAGCCGAACTCCTTTTGGATCTCTCCTTAAGTCAAACTCCTTCCAAATCTCTTCTTCAGTCGGACTTCTACAGGAGATGAACTCCTTTCAGATCTCTCCTTCAGTCGAACTCCTTTCGGATCTCTCCTTCAGTCAGACTCCTATAGGAGCCAAACTCCTTCCAAATTTCTCCTTCGACCAAACTCCTCCAAGAGTCGAACTTCTTCCGAATCTCTCCTTCAATCAGATTTCTATAGAGGTCAAACTTCTTTCGAACTTCTTCTTTGGTCGAACTTCTTTCAGATCTCTCCTTCAGCTAGCATTCCTTCCGGATGATCCTCTCTAGCTATATTCCCTTTAGGAGTTCGAACTCCTCTGAAATTGATATATGTCGAAGTTCTTTACCAACCAACGTCTACTTCCTCCGAACTACGGTCATTAAATCTCGATGAACGATCATCATCAGTCTGCTATAAATGATGCTACAGACGGCACCCCCTCCGTGACAGACTCCACTAGGCCTCAAGCGGCCCCTACTGGATGGTATAGCCGTCATTATCAGTCTGACGATACCTTTCTCTCCATATCGAACTCCATCGGACCTCGAGCGGCCTGCTGCCAGATGGCTGCAGCTGTCACCATCAATCAAGCTCCATCTATAAAAAGGGACCCTCCAAATACGTTTTCTCTGAGCTCTCTTCTCCTTCCCAAAACTCTGTCGAACTCTTGTCTGAGCACTCCATTTCTGTTGGTCAGAAAAGCTGACTTGATCATCGGAGGATCCTGTCGAAGCCACCACTACCGACTCCAAATAAAACTTTATTTTACAGGTCATCGATGGCGATCTCATCCTTCTCCACTTCAGTTCATCCCGATGTCAACCAGATTCTGCACCAATAGAATTGGCACTAGAGGAAGGGCCTCTATTTTTTAGGTACCCCTATTCTTAAAGGAGTGCTCAATCGATCATGTGGAGCTTTTTCTCCAAGATTCGAGCCAGATCCACCTATCCCGGCTCTAGTGTCGGTGCTTCAACCACCACCTCCACCGACGGTCATGGTAGATTCGGAGCAGTTTAACCTGCTGGTGCAACGGATTCAGGGCCTCACCAAAATGATGCAGGCCATGCGGTAGCCCCCGATGGCGATTTCATCAGAAAACCCATCATCGAGATGTCAGGAGCCGATCCCTAGGAGGGGCACTTGGGCTAGCATATCCGTCGCCCCAGGAAAGGAGAAACAAGCAGAAGATCCTTGCTTGGATTATGGTTCTTCTCCGGAAGGGATCTTCCCCATCCACGATCGAAAGCCTCCCAAGACCTTGCGATCGAGTTGACGTTCTCGATCAAAAACTACGGAGGATAGATCAGCAAATTGAGGAGCTCGACCATGTCATCCCAGCTCACCATGATGACATCCACACCGATCTCCCTTTCTCTCTCTAAATTATGCAAGAGCCCGTTTCGCCAAACTTTAAGCTCCTCCAATTTGAAAGCTACGATGGAATCTCTGATCCGATCGATCACCTGAAAGCCTTCCAGACCATGATGCTGCTTCATGACGCACCAGACGCCATATTATGCCGAGCTTTTCCATCTACCTTAAAGAGAGCAACAAGAAATTGGTACTCGATGTTGTAGTCGGATACGATCTTCTTCTTTGATCAGATGAGCCATCAGTTTGCGGCTCACTTCATCAGCAGCCGACATCCGCATTGAGGTTCAAATTTTTTGATGAACATCAAGCAGAAGGAGAAAAAATTCATCCGAGCTTATGTCATCCGATTTAATACTGTCGCGTTGAAGGTCCGAAACCTAGACCGTCAGTTGCGATGGCCGCACTCAAGGGCGGCCTTCGAAAGAATAATTTATTATTTTTTCTGGAGAAGAAGTACCCTAGAAACTTTGCTGATCTGCTAGCTCGGGCCAAGGAATATGTCCGTGTGAAAGAATCCTTCAAGTTGAAGGATGAAGAAGCCATAGAAGAGTGGCAGACGGACGAGTCTAGCAAACCCACAGTTGATGGAGGGCCGAATGAAGCTTGGCCACACTCACAGACCGCCCCTCTCAGGCGCAAGCGAGCTCGAATTCCTCCATGAGCTCGTCATCAAAGGAGCCCCGACAAAAATGCACGAAGTTCTCCCTCCAGGAGGTTCATAGGAAGGCCGAATGAAGCTCAACCACGCTCATGGACCCTCCCCCCAAGCGCAAGCAAGTTCAAACTCCTCCTTGAGCTTGTCGTCAAGGAAGCCCTGATGGAAGGGCATGAAGAAGTTCCTCCCAGAAGGTTTCACAACTACGCTCTCCTCAATGCTCCACAGACGCTGATCTGAAGCAAGCCAATGGCGCTACCGCAGCTAAAACCACCAATGAGGAAGGAACAACAAGGAGATCAGCCACCTCCCAACATCATCAATGCTATCTCTGGGGGGCCTAGTACTTCAGCGAGTCACCATCTCTCAGCCTTAGAACTAAAAAAAATTTGCTCCGAATTGGAAATGCCCATATGAAATAGAAGAGATCGTCTGGTCTGGAACTTACCGTCTGAAGAAGCTCAGAGGAACAACGCTCCCACGATCTTGAGACTCAGAGAATTTAAGAATGTACTGCCGATAATTTTTCTTCAATAAAACTTCTCTATTTCAACATTATTGTTTCTCGATGCAAAAACTATCTGATGATAGGAAAGAAGCAATCAATAGTGGCCATATTAGAAATAAGAGGAGAACCTCATCCTAACATGAGCAGGTCGAAGACCTCATTCATTTTAGACGAGATGGGAGGAGAGACCCTGACAACGGCCCTTATGTACCCCCATAGTCCGTTAGAAAAAGGAGGAGAACCTCATCCTAATGCGAGCAAAGTCGAAGGCCTCGTTCATTTTAGACGAGATGGAAGGAGAGGCCCTGATAATGGCTCTTATGTGTCTCTATAGCCCGTTAGGAATAGGAGGAGAATCTCGTCCTAATGCGAACAAAGTCGAAGGCTTCGTTCATTTTAGACGAGATTGGGGGAGAAGTCCTGACAATGGCTCTTATGTGCCCTCATAGTCCATTAGGAATAGGAGGAGAACCTCATCCTAATGCGAGCAAAGTCGAAGACCTCATTCATTTTAGATGAGATGCAGGAAGAAGCCCTAACAATGGCCCTTATGTACCCCCATAGTCTGCTAGAAATAGGAGGAGAACCTCGTCCTAATACGAGCAAAGCTGAAGGCCCCGTTCATTTTAGATGAGATGAGAGGAAAGGCCCAGACAACGGCCCCATTATGCTCTACATCAATAGAAGATAAGATCTCCTTCATCCTTGGTCAGAGATAAGATCTCCTCCGAGTGTCTACGTCAATAGGAGATAAGATCTTCTTCAACCTCAACTGGAGACAAGATCTCCCCTGAGCTTTAACTTTAACTTCAACCTCGACTGGAGATAAGATCTTCTCCGAACATCTATGTTAATAAGAGATAAGATCTCCTTCAACCTCGACTAAAGACAAGATCTCCTCCGAGCTTCAACTTCAACTTCAACCTTGGCTGGAGATAAGATCTCCTCCGAGCATCTACATCAATAGGAGAAAAGATCTTCTTCAATCTCGACTGGAGATAAGATCTCTCCCGAGCTTCAACTTCAACTTTAACCTCGATTGGAGATAAAATCTCTCCCGAGCATCTACGTCAATAGGAGATAAGATCTCCTTCAACCTCGGCTGGAGACAAGATCTCCCCTGAGCCTCAACTTTAATGACAACCTCGGTTGAAGATAAGATCTCTTCTGAGCCTCAACTTTAACTTCAATCTCGGTTGGAGATAAGATCTCTCCCAAGCTTCAACTTCAACTTCAACCTCGATTGGAGATAAGATCTTCCTCGAGTATCTACGTCAACAGAAGATAAGATCTCCTTCAACCTTGGCTGAAGATAAGATCTTCTCTGAGCCTCAACTTTAACGACAATCTTGGCTAGAGACAAGATCTCCTCCGAGCCTCAACTTTAACTTCAACCTCAGTTGGAGACAAGATCTTTTCCGAGCCTCAACTTCAACTTCAACTTCAACTTTGGCTAGAGATAAGATCTTCTCCGAGCTTGTACAATAATAGGAGATAAGATCTTCTTCAATCTCGGTTGGAGATAAGATTTTTCTCGAGCGTCTATGTCAATAGAAGATAAGATCTTCTTCAACCTCGGTTGGAGGCAAGATCTCCTCCGAGT
This sequence comes from Cocos nucifera, assembly GCA_006176705.1. Classification (NCBI taxonomy): domain Eukaryota; kingdom Viridiplantae; phylum Streptophyta; class Magnoliopsida; order Arecales; family Arecaceae; genus Cocos; species Cocos nucifera. Next base: position 48,744 of record QRFJ01007875.1, on the reverse strand, counting down.
CTCAACTTTAATTTCAACCTCGGCTAGAGACAAGATCTTTCCTGAGCTTCAACTTCAACTTCAATCTCGATTGGAGATAAGATCTTCCCTGAGCGTCTATATCAATAGGAGATAAGATCTCCTTCAATCTCGACTGAAGATAAGATCTCCCCCGAGCCTCAACTTCAACCTTAGCTTAAGACAAGATCTCCCTCAAGCCTCAACTTCAATGACAACCTCAGCTAGAAATAAGATCTCCCTCGAGCTTCTACTTCAACATCAATCTCGGTTGGAGACAAGATCTTTCTCGAGTTTCAATCTCAACGGGTGCAGAGTCCGTAAAAAGACTTGGACAGTCACCTTTTTGATACTTCTTTTTTTCAAATTTCGAACTCGAGAGTGGAAAGACTATTGTTGGGGATAAATTTTACTCCCACCAAAGTCTAGTCTGATGTTTATCTTAATGCAACCAGTTATCATGGAAGAGCTTCAATCAAGAATTCTCCCCTAGTGGTTGAACTCCTTCTCGATCCCTCCTTCAGTTGGACTTCTACAAGAGCCTGACTTTTTCTTCAGTCAAACTTCTATAGGAGCCAGACTTTTTCTTTAGTCAGACTCCTATGGGAGTTGAACTCCTTCCATAGCTCTTCTTCAATTGAACTCCTATGGAAGTCGAACTTCTTTCGAACTGCTTCAGTCGGACTTCTACAAGAGCCGGACTCCTCCTTTAGTCGGACTTCTATTGGAGTCGGACTCCTCCTTCAGTCAGATTTTTATGGAAGCCGAACTTCTTTTAGACTCCTTCAGTTGAACTTCTATAGGAGTCAAACTTCTTTCAGATCTCTCCTTCAGTCGAACTCCTTTCGGATCTCTCCTTCAGTCGGACTTCTATAGGCATCGAACTCCTTCCAGATCTTTCTTTCAGTCGAACTTCTTTCGGATCTCTTCTTCAGTCAGACTCCTATAGGAGCCGAACTTCTTCCGAACTTCTCCTTCGATTGAACTCCTCCAGGAACTGAACTCCTTTCGGATCTCTCCTTCAGTCGAATTTTTATAGGAGCCGAACTTCTTTCAAACTTTTTCTTCGGTCGAACTCTTCCAGGAGCCGAACTTCTTCTAGATCTCTCCTTCAGCTAGCATTTCTTTCGGATGATTTTCTCTAACCGTATTTTCTTTAGGAGTCCAAACTCTTCTGAAATTGATATATGTCAGAGTTCTTCACCAATCAATGCCTACTTTCTTCGAACTACGGCCATTAAATCTCAATAAATGGTCATCATCAGTCTGCTACAAGCGATGCTATAGACGGTGCCCTCCTCCATGACAGACTCCACCAGATCTCGGACAGCCCGCTACTTGATGGTATGGCTGTCACTATCAGTCTGACGACACCTTCTTCTCCGTAATGAACTCCATTAGGTCTCGAGTGGCCCACTACCAGATGGATGTAGCTATCACCATCAATCAAGCTCCATCTATAAAAAGAAACCCTCTAGATATATTTTCTCTAAGCTTTCTTCTCCTTTTTAAAACTCTGCCAAACTCTTATCTGAGCACTCAATTTTTATTGGTCAGAAGAGCTGACTTGATCGTCGAAGGGTCCTACTGAAGCTACCACCATCGACTTCAGATGAAATTTTATTTTGCAAGTCATCGATGGTGACCTCATCCTCCTCCACTCCAGCTCGTTCCAACATCAACCAGATTCTGCACCAACATACTAAAATAAAAAAATTATCAATATTTTTCTAAAAATACTGGTAATTAATTATCGACACCATCTTAAGATGGTACATAAGAAAATACCACGAAAATACCAATAAAAGTATTTATGATATTTTTTCTAACCTATAATGCCGCTAATGATCATTTTTGTTATAGTATTTTTTAGATCGGCATTCTACTTATTTTAGATTTAGGTCGAACTTGAAATAAAAAAGTATGATCTGAATGAAATTTACATTTGGGTTCAAATCCATTTGGAACTGAGTCTGAAAATCCAAAATTTGATTAAACTATTTTTATTGATAATTTTTAAAAAATAAAAGGTGACTTAATAGTAAAGGAGCAATTTATCTCATCTTTAGGATGATAATGGATTTCTATTGTTATCGCAGAATCTGGTCGACGTCGGGACAAGCTGGAGTGGAGGAGGATGAGGTCGCCGTTGGTGACCTGCAAAATAAAGTTTCATCCGGAGTTGGTAGTGGTGGCTCCGGCAGGAGGAGTGTGGAGGAAGTTTGGCTTTTGCGGGAGTCCGACTGAAGCTCGACTATTGAAAAGTTTGAAAGAGGCTCGATCGCTGAGGAGTTCGATCAGTTGAAGGAATTCGACTAAGATCTGATCGCTGAGAAGTTCGGTCGACTAAAAGAGTTCGGCTAAGGCCCAGCCGCTGGAGAGTTTGGAAGGAGCTCAACCATTGAGGAGTTTGGCTAAGGCCTAATCGTTGAAGCTCTTCCATGGCTATCAGTTGAATTAGGCTTAGCATCGGACTAGACTTCGGTAGAAGTAGGGTTTATCCTCAATAATAGTCTTTCCCACTCCCGAGTTTAAAACTCGAAGGAAGGGAGTGCAGAAAAGGTGACTATCGAAGTCTTCTTCTAGGCTCTGTATTAGTTCAGATTGAAGCTTGTGAGAGATCTCATCTCCAGCTGAGGCTGACTTAGAGGAGATCCTATCTCCTGCAGTCGAGGTTGGAGCTTGGAAGAGATCTTATCTCTTATAGCCGAGATTGAAGCTCGATCGCTCGGGATAGATCTTATCTCTGATCGAGGTTGATCCGATCGCTCGAAAGAGATCTTATCTTTAGTCGAGATTGGCATGGTCGCTCGAAAGAGATCTTATCTCTTATCGAGGTTGGTCCGATCGCTCGGAGAAGATCTTATCTTCTACAATCGAAGTTAGAGCTTGATCGCTCGGAAGAGATCTTATCTCTGATCGAGATTGAAGGACTTTGACCTACTTATGTTAGGACGAGGCTTTCCTTCTATTCCTAACACAGCCACTATTAACTGCTTCTTCCCTATCATCATGTAGTTTTTGCACCAAAAAATAATATTATTGAAATGAAAAAATTTTATTGAAAGAAAGTTATTGGCAGCACATCCCCAGATTTTTTATATTTCAGGATCGTGGGAGTGTTATTCCTCTGAGTTCCTTCAAACGATAAGCTCCGAGATCTGACAACCTCCTCTATTTTGTGCTAGCCTTCTTAATTTGGAGCAAGTTTGACGTGGCATCGATGATATGGGAGGCGATTGACTTTTTTTATTGTTCCTAACTATGGTAGCACCCTTGGTCGATCTTCTTCTGCTTCAGATCGGCGTTAGAGGAATCGACCAGCTGGCCTCTCTTGATGAGCTCCTCGATTTTATCTTGGAGTCAAATGCATTCTTCAGTATCGTGATCATAGTCATGATGGTAGAGACAGTACTTGCTTTAATCATGCTTATTTAGAGAAGATCGTAATTCTTCTGGTCTTGATAGCTGGTTCTTAACTTCCGTCAGAATTTAAGTTCGAGGAGCATTAAGGGGGGGGTAGTCGTGGAACCTTCTGAAAGGAGGACTTCTTCGTGCCCTTCTATCGAAACTTTCTTTATGATGAGCTCAAGAAGGAGTTCGACCTCGCTCACGCTCGGAGAGAGGTCATGAGCACAACCGAACTTCTTTCCGCTCTTTCATGAAATCTCCTAGGGGAGAACTTCATGCTTCTTTATCGGGGCTTCCTTAATGACAAGCTCGAGGGAGAGTTTGGCCTTGCTTACGTTGGGGGAGGTCGTGAGCGCAGTCGAACTTCATTCCACCCTCCTGTGGAGAACTTCTGCTCTCTATTTCTCCTTCCTAAGGGTGATGGGTATGTTAGGCCAAATGCTCTTCCTTAAAGTCAGTTTCTAGCATCCTGATGGTGGATTTGCTGATAGAGTCATTATCGGAGGCTGTCGCATGGCCTGCATCAACTCAACGAGGCCACGAACCTATTGGACAAGCAGGTTGAACTGCTCCGCATCTACCATGGGTATAGATGGAATCTGAGTTACTGAGGCTGAAGTGGGAGCAGATGAATTTGGATAGGATCGGGCCATGGAAGCCATCGATCATCGGGTCGAAGCTTTTCTGGGAGGTATTTTTCTCAAGAAAAAACTTTAGAGAGGAAAGAGAGGAGTCATCGCTAAGCACTCCTTTAAGAATAAGAAAATCTCAAGAATAGAGAGTCCTTCCTCTAGCATCATTTCTGTTGTCACAGAATCTGATCGATGCCGGGATGAGGTGGAGTGGAAGAGGATGAGGTCATCATCGGTGACTTGCAAAATAAAGTCTCGTCTGAAGTCGGTGGTGGTGGCTTCGATAGGAGGAGTGTGGAGGAAGTTCGACTTTTGCGGGAGTCTGACTGAAGCTCGATCGTTAAGAAGTTCGAAAGGGGCTCGATCGTTGAGGAGTTTGACCAGTTGAAGGGATTCGGTTAAGACCCGACCACTGAAAAGTTTGGCCAACTGAAGGAGTTTAGCTAAGGCTCGATCGCTGGAGAGTTTGGAAGGAGCTCGGCCGCTGAGAAGTTCGGCTAAGGCCCGACCATTGAAGCTCTTCCATGGCTACCGATTGTATTAGACTGAGCATCGGACTGAACTTCGGTAGGAGCAAAATTTATCCCCAACATCTATGATCTAAAAACCTAACTCAGATTTTAATCAATTTTTTAGATTGGCATTCTACTTATTTTAGATTTAGGTTGAACTTGAAATCAAAAAATGTGATTTGAATAAAATTTGTATCTGAATTTAAGTCCAAAAATCTAAAATCTGATCAAAAATATTTTTTATTGATAATTATTGGTGCAGAATCTGGTTGACGTCGGATCGAGCTGGAGTGGGGGAGGATGAGGTCGCCATCGGTGATCTGCAAAATAAAATTCCATCCAAAGTCAGTGGTGGTGGCTCCGATAGGACCCTCCGACGATCAAGTCAGCTCTTCTGATCAACAAAAATGGAGTGCTCAGTAATGAGAAGTGAGCTTTGAGCCTTAGAAGGGAGAGAAGAGCTTAGAGAAAGCATATCTGGAGGGTCTCTTTTTATAGATGGAGCTTGTAGTAGATTGATGGTGATAGCTGCAACTGCCTAATAGCGGGCCGCTCGAGGTTTGGCGGAGTCAGTCATAGAGAAAGATGCCATCTGCAGCATCGCCTGCAATAGATTGATGGTGATGGCCATCATCATTTGGTAGCGGATCGTTGTCGTCTGCAGCAGACTGATGGCGATCATTCATCGAGATTTAATAGCCGTAGCTCTAAAAAAGTAGGCGTTGGTTGGTGGACTTCAACATATATCAATTTTAAAGAAGTTTGGACTTCTGAAGGGGATACATCTGGTAGGATTATCCAGAAGCAATCCGCTGGAGGAATTCGATTGAGGAAGAAGTTTGGAAGGAGTTTAGCTCTCGTGGAAGTCCGACTGAAGGAGTACGAAGGAAGTTTGACTCTCGTGGGAGTTTGACTGGAGCTCGATCGCTGAGGAGTTCGACAGGCTAAAAAAGTTTGGCTAAGATCCGACCGCTGGAAAGTTCGAACGGAGCTCGACCATTGAGAAGTTTGGCAGGCTGAAGGAGTTCGACTAAGACTTGATCGCTGGAAAGTTCGAAAGAAACTCGACCGTTGCAGAGTCTGACCGCTGGGGAGCTCGGAAGGAACTCGACCGTTGGGGAGTTCGGTCGATTGAGGGGATTCGGCTAAGACTCGACCGTTGAAGCTCTTTCGTCGCTACCGATTGTATTAGACTGAGAATTAAACCGAACTTCGATAGGAGCAGGATTTATCCGCAATAATGGTCTCCCCCACTCCCGAGTTTGAAACTTAAAGGAAGGGAGTGCAGAAAAGGCGACTACCGAAGTCCTCTTTAGAACTCTACGCCAGTTCAGGTTGAAGCTCATGGGAGATCTCATCTCTAGCCAAGGTTGATGGAGATCTCGTCTCCTATGATCGAGGTCGAAGGTTGATACGGGCGCTCGAGGGAGATCTTATCTTTTACAGCCGAGGTTGGCTCGGGGGAGATCTTATCTTTTGTAGCTGAGGTTGAAGCTCAGGGGAGATCTTACCTCCTACAGTCGAGGTTGAAGCTCGGGGGAGATCTTATCTCCTACAGCTGAGGTTGACCCGATCGCTCGGAGGAGATCTTATCTTCTGCACCCAAGGCTGACTCGATCGCTTGGGGAAGATCTTATCTCCTGTAGTCGAGATTGATACGGGTGCTCAGGGGAGATCTTATCTCCTTTAGTCGAGGTTGAAGCTCGAAGGAGATCTTATCTCTTGCAGTCGAGATTGATATGGTCGCTCAGAGGAGATCTTATCTTTTGCAGCTGAGATTGGTCCGATCGCTTGGGGGAGATCTTATCTCTTGCAGCCGAGGTTAATACGGGCGCTCGGAGGAGATCTTATCTCCTATAGCCGAGGTTGGCCCGATCGCTCGGAGGAGATCTTATCTCCTGCAGTCGAGGTTGATATGGATGCGCGGAGGAGATCTTATCTCCTGTAGCCGAGGTTGGCCCGATCGCTCAGGAGAGATCTTATCTCCTACAATCGAGGTTGAAGCTCAGAGGAGATCTTATCTCCTACAATCGAGGTTGATCCGATCGCTTGAAAGAAATCTTATCTCCTACAATCGAGGCTAACTCGATCGCTCGGAGGAGATCTTATCTCCTACAGTCGAGGTTGATATGGACACTCAGGGGAGATCTTATCTTCTTTAGCCGAGGTTGAAGCTCGGAGGAGATCTTATCTCCTGCAGTCGAGGTTGATACAGGCATTCGAGGGAGATCTTATCTCCTATAGACGAGGTTAGCCCGATTGCTCGAGGGAGATCTTATCTCCTACAGCCGAGGTTGAAGCTCGGAAAAGATCTTATCTCCTATAGTCAAGGTTAATATGGGCGCTTAGGAAAGATCTTATTCTCTGTAGCCAAGGTTGGCCTGATCGCTCGGGGGAGATCTTATCTTCTACGGTCGAGGTTGGCTTAGGAGAAATCTTATCTTCTACAGTCAAGGTTGATATAGGCGATCGGAGGAGATCTTATTTCCTACAGTCGAGGTTGGCCCGATCGCTCGGGTGAGATCTTATCTCCTACAGTCGAGGTTGATATGGAAGCTCGGGGGAGATCTTATCTCCTGCAGCCGAGGTTGGCCCGATCACTCGAGGGAGATCTTATCTCCTGCGGTCGAAGTTGGCTCGAAAAATATCTTATCTCCTATAGTCGAGGCTGATACGGGTGCTCGGGGGAGATCTTATCTCCTACAATCGAGGTTGGCCTAGTTGCTCGGAGGAGATCTTATCTCCTGCAGTCGGGGTTGATATGGGCGCTCGGAGGAGATCTTATCTCCTGCAGTCGAGGTTGGCCGATCGCTCGAAGGAGATCTTATCTCCTACAGCCGAGGTTGGTCCGATCGCTCGGAGGAGATCTTATCTCCTATGGTCGAGGTTGGCTCGAGGGAGATCTTATCTCCTATAGTCGAGGTTTATACAGGCGCTCAGGGGAGATCTTATCTCCTGCATCCGAGGTTGGCTCGGTCGCTCAGAGAAGATCTTATCTCCTACAGCCGAGGTTGGTATGGGCGCTCGGGGGAGATCTTATCTCCTGCAGCCGAGATTGATACGAGCGCTCGGGGGAGATCTTATCTTCTGCAGTTGAGATTGGCCTGATCGCTCGGGAGAGATCTTATCTCCTGCAGTCGAGGTTGAAGAACTTCGACTCGCTCATGTTAGGATGAGGTTCTCCTCCTGTTCCTAACATGGCCACTATTGACTACTTCTTTCCTGTCATCACATAGTTTTTGCACCGAGAAATAATTTTATTAAAATGGAAGAGTTTTATCGAAGGAAAGTTACTGGCAGCACGTCCCTAAATTTTCTATGTTTTAGGATCGTGGGAGCGCTGTTCCTCTGAGTTCCTTCAGGTGGTGAGTCTCGGGCCAGACGACCTCCTCTATCTCATGCCGGCCTTCTCAATTTGGAGTTGGCTTCCCTTGGCTTTGAGACTGGGAGATGATGGCTCACCGAAATATCAAGTTATTTTCAAATGTGGCATCGATGATACGGGAGGTGGCCGACCTTTTTATTGTTCCTCCATCATCGAAACCTTTCAGGGGGAGGGCCTCTTCGTGCCCTTCTATCGAAGCTCCTTTGATGATGAGCTGGAGGAGTTTGGGTTCACTTATGCTCGGAGGAAGTCCGTGAGCACGGTCGAACTTCACTCAGTCCTCCTTCGATGGTGGATCTATTATACTCGTCCCCCCGTCGCTCTCCTAAGGCTTCTTCGTCCTTTAACTTGAAGGCTTCTTCCGCATGGGCACATCCCTCGGTCCGAGCCAGTAGATTGACGAAATTTTTGGGATACTTCATCTTTAGGGAGAATAGCAAGTCATTCTTCTGAAGGCCGTCCTTGAGTGCGGCCATCATAATAGACTGATCCAGATCCCGAACCTCCAATGCCATGGTATTAAATTGGATGACATAAGCCCGGATGGATTCCTCCTGCTTCTACTTGACATTCATCAGAAAATCTGAATCTCAGCATGGATATCGGCTGCTAATGAAGTGAGCCATGAACTGACAGCTCATTTGGTCAAAAGAGAAGATTGTACCCGACTTCAACATTGAGTATCAGTTTCTCGCTGCTTTCTTTAAGATAGATAGGAAGGCTCAGCAAAATATGGTGTCTAGAGCACCATGGAGTAGTATCATAGTCTGGAAGGCCTCTAGATGATCAATTGGATCAGATGTTCCATTGTAGCTTTCGAATTGAGAAAGCTCGAAATTTGGCGGGATGGGCTCTTGCATAATTTGGAGGAAGAAAGGAGGATCGGTACGGACGTCGTCAAAGTGAGCTAAGGCGATGTGGCCGAGCTCCTCAATCCATCAGTCCATCTCCCATAGTCTATGATCGAGGATGTCATCTTGATTGCAGATCTTGGGATCTTCCGACTACAAATGGGGAAGATCTTCTCCTGAGGAGAACCATAATCCGAACATGGATCCTCTACTCTCTGTTTTCTCTTCCCTGGGGCGATGGGTACGTTAGTCCGAGTACTCTTCTTTGGGATCGATTTTCGACATTCCGATGGCGGGTTTTCTGATGGAGTCACCGTTGAAGGCTATTGTATGGCCTGCACCATCTTGGTGAGGCCCTGAACCCGCTGCATCAGTAGGTCGAACTGCTCTGCATCTACCATGGCTATAGGTGGAACCTGAGTTATCGGGGCTGAAGCAGGAGCAGATGGATCTGGACGAGATCGAGCTACGGAGGCCGTCGATCGTCGAATCGAAGCTCTCCTAGGAGGCATTTTCTCTTAGAAAAGAACTCTGGAGAGAAAGAAGGAAGATCTCTAGAGAGGAAAGAGAGAGGTTATCACTGAGCACTCCTTTAAGAATAGAAAAATCTCAAAAATAGAGGGGTCCTCCTTCTAGTGCCAATTTAGGCCCTTCCTCTAATGCCAATTCTATTGGTGTAGAATCTGGTTGATGTCAGATCGATCTGGAGTGGGGAAGGATGAGATCGTCATTGATTATCTGCAAAATAAAGTTCCATCCAGAGTCGGTGGTGGTGGCTTTGGTAGGATCCTCCGATGATCAAATCAACTCTTCTGGCTAACAAAAATGGAGTGCTCAGCAATGAGAAGTAAGCTTTGAGCCTTAGAGGGGAGAGGAGAGCTTAGAGAAAGCATATCTAGAGGATTTCTTTTTATAGGTGGAGTTTGTAGCAGGTTGATGATGATAGCTGCAGCTACCTGATAGCGGGCCACTTGAGGTCTGATGGAGTCAGTCATGGAGGGAGGTGCCATCTATAGCGCCGTCTACAATAGATTGATGGTGACAGTCATCGCTGTTCGATAGTGGATCATTGTCGCCTGCAGCGAACTGATGGAGATTGTTCATTGAGATTTAATAGCCGTAGCTCTGAGAAAGCAGGCGTTGGTTGGCAGACTTCGGTATATATCAATTTCAGAGGAGTTCGGACTCCTGAAGGGGATACGTCTGGTGGGATTATTCGAGAGCAATCCGCTGGAGGAATCCAACTGAGAAAGAAGTTTGGAAAGAGTTTGGCTCTCATGGAAGTCCGACTGAAGGAGTACAGAGGGAGTTCGGCTTTCGTGGGAGTCCGATTGGAGCTTGATCGCTGAGGAGTTTGGTAGGCTGAAGAAGTTTGGCTAAGACCCGACTGTTGAGAAGTTCGGACAGAGCTCGGCCATTGAGAAGTTTGGTAGGCTGAAGGAGTTCAATTAAGACCCAGCCGCTAGAAAGTTTGGAAGGAGCTCGACCGCTGCGGAGTCCGACCGCTGGGGAGTTTGGAAGGAACTCGACCGTTGGAGAGTTCGATCGGTTAAGGGGATTCGACTAAGACTCGGCTGCTAAAGCTCTTCCGTAACTATCGGTTGCATTAGGCTGAGCATCGAACTGAACTTCGGTAGGAGCGAAATTTATCTCCAATAATAATTTTTAAAATATAAATATAAAATTTTATTTGAAAGTCCAAAATTTGATCTGAATCCAATCTGATTTTTTGGATTTGGCTAGCTTTCTTTAAGTCAAACTCGGATCTAGGTCCCGCCTCGTGTATTCATATTCAGACTCAAATTTAGAGTTTGACTAGCAAGTTTGATTCCTAATTTAGATTCTTACAAGATTCATTTCAAGTATATCCCATTGCCATCCCTATCCAACCCACTATATTCAATTTAATCCTAATTTATTTAATAAGAAAAACTTTAAATTACCTTAAATTATTTAATACGATCGATATATTAAACTCAAATTTACTTAATTTGCTATAATTTATTTTTATTAAATAGTCTAACACTAAGGTATTCAATTCTAACATAATTTAGCAAATTGATTGATTAGTTTATAAGTCAATTTTGGAGTGGCCAATTCCTTAGGAACCTTAATCAAGGGTGAAGTTGGAGCAGTAGAATAGACAAATATGGCAACAACTGGAAGCTTAGTTAATGGGTAAGGATTTTGACTTGATTTATATGTAAGGATTTAAATGGTATAAATATCTTATCAATTATAACACATATAAGATTTGGTTAGGCCTTGATGGATAAGATAGTGGAGATGCTATCCAAGTATTTTAAGTTCAAATCTTTTTATCCATCTATTATAAATTTATATTATAAAAAATAAAAAAATATATCTCAGACTTTATTTTCTAAACTTATGATTCTAATTTCTGACAAATTATCTATCACAGATTTTAACTTTATTCTCAAACTTGTGATGCTAATTTCTAATGGATTATCCATCATAGATTTTATTTACAAACTTATGATATAAATTTTTAATGGATTATACATCATAAAATCTATTTCTATTTGTTAAAATATTTCTAACCACCTTTCCATCAGAAATAATTATCTTAATAATTTAAAAAAATTTAAAATTATGCTTCTAATAGAATTTTTTCATCAGAAAAATTACTAACAAATAATTTGTCACTAAATCAATCATAAATATTTTTAATATATATTTTTAATTTTTTTAAAATATTTTGATAGATTTTTTGATGGAGTTGTTTCTAACAAATAATCCATTAAAAATTTGTCAAAGATTTTGATACATATCAATTATGTTTTGTTGCTATTTTTTTGATTGAAATCTAGCAATGATCCATCAAAAACTTTTGATGGATCACGTCCGTCGATAAATTCCATCAGTAAAGTTCTTATTTCTAGTAGTGTCCCTCTACGTGGTTTGATCTAGGAGATGATACGTGGGGTTCCTATTGGTGGGATGGATGCTAATTTTATTCTTTTACTTAATCAAGGGAGATGGGACTAGTACTTTTTTTTCTTTTTTTTTTTTTTTTTGGTTCTCCTCTCTTGATGCCAGTCATTTTTCTTCAATACTCAGTATATTTTGTAGCAAATTTGAGTTATCCATATTTATTCATTAGCAAATTTGATTTACTTATGTTTAATTATTGAAACGTAAGTTAAAAATTAGTTATAGCATTTTCATATTTGACAAATATGGGTATATACAATTTTTTTTTAAAATTTAATTTTTTATCCATGTATGTACTTTATGTAACTAAACAGCATGGATATATGTAACTTTTCTTGTAGTTTCTTTGTGCTTCAAGTGAATAGCCTATGAAATGATATCATTTGCTATCGCAAAGGTGTCTGAAATTGACCATCTTTGGATGAACGCAGATTGGGAGGAAGTAATCAGCTTTTCTAGTTTGCTGGCAAGCCGAAGTGATAGGACCTTGGAGATTATTTTGACAATACCGTTCATGAGACTGATCGGCCAGTAATCTTTGATGGTGCAATTAGCCTCCTCCTTTGGTATAAGTGTAGTGTATAAGTAGTTGAGTCTATCAAGGTTCGTGTATGATAGTAGAATCTTTGAAATACCTTTAGCAGGTCATCTTTGATGATGTGCAAGAAGTGCTGATAGAAGTCAAAGGAAAACCCATCAGGATCAGGATATTTTTGCGATGCCAATTGAAAAATTGCATACTTGATTTCCTCCTCTGTGAATTATACATCCAGATCTTGAAGGTGCAGCGGTCCTTCTGGATATAATGCATTCCAGTTTGCTGTTATGCTGGGCTGTGCACTATAACCTAATAGTAGCTTGAAATACTGACAGAAACAATCCTAGATATTTTGCTGATCAGATACCACTGTTTGCTAATGATACAAGTTTAGAATGAGATTCTTCCTTTTCCTATTACTGGCCCATTGGTGGAAGTATTTTTGTTGCGGTCTCCACCATTAAGCTAGTAAACTCTTGCTTGCTATCGCCATAGTACTTTCTCTTGGGTGAGTAGTTAATCCAATTTGATTTTCTGGTTCTTCCGTTCCTCAGTTTTAGATACAATTAGAGTTCTCTTTTCCTCCTCAACGTCTAGGTAGTCAATCTGTTGCATTAATTCCTCCTTTTGCATGAGGATGTTGCCAACTTTCAATCGATTCCATGATCTAAGCTGGGACCTAAGATGCCAGAGCTTAAAAACTAAAGTGGTAACTGGGTCTCGAGAACTTGGACCAGACGTCCACCATTCTTGAATCAAATCATCAAACCCTGCAATTCTAAGTTAAAAATTTTCAAATCGAAAAGGTTTGTTAGATTCAGGTTTACCATGAATTATGGTGGTTGGCTGAAGTAGTATGGGGGTATGAGTAGATGTAGTTCGGACCATAGCTGTGATGTTTGTTAGAGGAAATCTCTGTAGCCAATCGGTCAAAGTAAGACAGCGGTCAAGGATAGCCATTGATGGATCATCCCTTAGATTAGACCATGTGAAATGCTTGCCAGACAATTTTATCTTTGCCAAAGAATGTGTACTGACGAAGTTGTTAAACAATCTTGATGTGTTCTATGAGTTAGCAGGTCCTTGCCTGTTCGACAAGAATCTTGTTGCGTTGAGATCCCCAATTAGTATCCATGAAATAGCATTGTTGCCCCTCAGCAAGCTAAGTCCAGCAAATAACGTACGATGATCTTGCTCATTGTGAGGGCCATAGATATTTGGGTGCATCCAAGAGAACCCAGTGGTTTTACAAAGTAGTTTAATGGAGATGGAGTATTTTCCTATTTGCAGAAGGCTACCATCGAACACTCTATCATCCCATCAGGTGAGTATGCCTCCTGCTGAACCATCAGCATCTTTTGCCACCCATCCTCCGAAGTTATCTCCCCAAATATTTTTTTGTTAGGCTCTGATACATTCAATCCTATTTTATTTTCTAGAGGCAAATTATTTGGCATTTTGATATATTGATGGTGTCTCTGATAGCTCTTCTTTTTCTAGGTTTACCAGTCCCTCTAGTATTCCAGCTGAGAATCATTCATGGCAAGATAAAAACCTGTGGAAGCTTTGACTGAGGTAAGTAGGGAACGTACGTAGATTACTGTAAGTTAATTGATAGTTATAGTAACCATGGCAGTTTTCCAAAGGTTCCAAAAGGGGGAACATCCAAAAAGATGCATAGCAAATCATCTGAGAACAGATGCAAGAAAACACAACAACAAAAGATGAGCAGAGTTCACGGCAAGGTATGCAACTACTGCTCAAAGACGACATGACAGTTTTCATTTGGCGAGTGTTTCCAAAACATGGCCAAAAGACATCCCACAATGACGAGTCTCTATTGCCTTTACATTCTCTATTGGATTCCTTTGATGATGATCAGACCGCATTTCTTCCCCATTGTAGTGATCTGCACTGCTGCATGTTAGAGAATTTAGAAAGAGGATGTCAGCCTCTCTTAAGGATTCCTCGATCAGCCCAAGTGATTTGATCTTTTTGGATCGAAGACGGGCACTATGCTTAGGTGGGGATGCATTAATGATCTCATGTTTCTTGCTTGTTGTCTTGTGGGATGAAGGGTTGATGTGAGGTTGTGGAAGGTGGGGATCATCAACAGCTTTAGTTTCTGATAGGATCCTGGAGAATTCTGTTTTGATTGGTATTGCCCGAGCTACTTTAGTCCCATAGTGTAATATGGTCTCTGATGCTGTGTGTGAGTTGGCGCTTAGCTTCGACTCTTGTGAATCTGAACTCTAGAAGTAGTAGGCTACCATTGGGGTTTGCTGATGGAGTAGCCACTTGTCCCATCACATTTCCTGTAGATCATAATTTAAAACAGTAGGCTGTTGTTTGGATTTGAATTCAAATCAGTCTTACCTATCCTCAAGCTACTCAGACCAGGTGGTATGATGGAAACCGGCCAGCTCCATGGATCTGGCCTGGAGAAGTAGGCTTGAAAAAACAAACATATGCCGAACTCTGACTGAATCCCAGAAGTTTTTGGTACAAATATAACTTATTTTGTTCTGGCGCCAACAACACAAAGAAGACGTGAGTAATTGCACGAGATAATGATGAGCAGACATGAGATCTCTCTTTTATCATCTCCAAACCAATCAAGAAACACATCCATAGACATAATTCACTCTATCTCAATTCTTTGGTTTGCATGCTACCAACGTGAAGTGAATCCATGAATTCCGTGATTTTTCCGGAAGGCAATAGCACACATCTTTCCTCCTTTGCATCTCATAATTAACCAAGCAATAGATCTACCGATGTAATTCACTGTATTCCAATTTTTCCTTTCAGCACTCCATTTCAATCTGTAACGTTTACTTGCAATCAACGTGAAGTGGACATGTCTCCACGAGGCAATGAGAACAGATGGCTTCCCTCCTTTGTCGTCTCTGGACCAACCAATCAATATTCCATTCTTTAAAAAGGAGCAGTATTGCAGTATTAAGTCGGGAAAATACATTTTTTTTGTAGTGAATGGATTTGTGACAATTCTGGTCGTGGGAGCTGCTAGTCTATCTTCCTCAGAAAAACTACACTCCTCACTCCTTCCTCATTCTCCCTATTCTGATCTCATTCAATCCTTTGTTACAAAAACTAATATATATCCACGCTTCTTCCTCATTCTCCCTCTTCTGATCTCATGCAATCCTTTGGAGAAGATTTGAGCAGCTTTCCGAGAGTGCCAGGTTTCTGATGGTAAACCCACTGGAGATCATCATCTAAAGCTTGACATCCTGAGGAAGACGTTGAAGGCCGAGGATTGCTGCATCAGCCTCGTCCAATTCCTTGACATCAAAAAAGTGCTGCCTTTCTTTCTTCCTCAACCCAACAACCATCCATTCATCCTCCCTGTTTTATCTAAAGTTCGTCCGATACCACCCATTCCTAAATGGCTTTGCTCCGGAAAGGATGCTATATCATGCGGAGCATCCTTACTTGGCTTCCTCAAGATCGATCTCCTTGCACTCTGTAGCTCCATGCAGTGGAGAAGGGGGATTTTTTTGGGGCTTTCCAGCTTGTGGAGCTTGAGTTGGCCACAAGGTGGACCATCAGAGCATTTTCCGGTTGTGTTACAAGCCTGGGTTGGAGATCTGATATGGATAACTCATGGTTGCCACCAGGGATCGAAAAATTGCTGATAGAGTGTTAATAGATTCATGTTCGCAACGTTGCACTGCGAATTTCCAAGTGCTCAAACTTGAGCCCCCATGCAAGAGCTGGATGCAGTACCATGGGGATCATATATAGTCTGTTGTCTGATGTTCATGAGCAGGAGTCTATCCACATTGATGCAAGTCAAGGATATAACTCAAAACTCTGGAGCAAATAGTGCCGCTAAAGGAGCCAGAGGACATGGTTTTAGTCTTTGTGTTTAGTTTCCTTGTAGATATTATGTTTGTTGTAAACATACTATTATTAAAAAAAAAAAAAAAAAAGGAAATACACTGATCTTGGTTGATGACATTGGCTTGCTTTTCATGTCATTTTTCTTGATCACATGGATTTATTTTGGTGTTATTGCTAGCTTTGAGCACGTTGACATTTTAACTTCAATTGGAGTTTTTCCCTCCCTTTTTTTAAAATTTTTTTTGAGAAGAAAATTTGCCCTTTTTGTTTTTTTTCAATCAAGTTCTATCACCACAAGAGCTTATAATAAGCTAGCTATAGAAAATATACAGGTTATATATATTTGACCTGCCATACTAAACCATGTTACTCAATCACGGGATGCAGGCCAATCATGCTAATTATTACCGTGCTAATCTATATATGCATCCCTCAAACCATAATGCAACAGCTAGTGCTTAACCAAACATCGTGATCATGGAAAAAATTGATAATCTAGATCCTTAATTTCTTGTATTACTTGAGCTTGTACTTCTGATAGTCTCTGAGAACCTTCTACACAATCTGGAGGCGCACCGGAGGCGGGACGAAAGGTAATTTCAACAGGAACCTTCAGCCCCTAATGCCTATGCCCACAAGCTCCGAAGCTAAGCGCCAACTCACTTTCTCAACAATCGGGACTAAGCCACAACACGTGACTGAAACATTTCAAACAATGCCAATTAGAACGATATTCAATAGGATTTTGTTAAAGACTAAAGGCATGGGGGCTCGGTACCATGAACAACCACACAGCAACCCCTCATTCTACAAGATCCCACATAAGAAGCATGATGCCAACACAACACTAGCCAAGCGCGGTGCCTAACTATGATCAAAGAAGACCAAATTGCTTGGTTTAGTAGAGGATTCCTTAATGGCGGCAGACATCTTATTCCTAAACTCACAAATAGCTGCCCAAATATCTGAAATGGGAAAGAAATGTGGGATGATCTTCGAACTCTGGCACCAAATGAATCCAATAGAAAAACTAACGGCGATGCAAATTCAACGATGTGGGATGTCCACTAGCTGAGTTTCGGAATCTATGGCCAAATGAATGCCGGCAAGTCATTTCTAAGTAGCAGTCTGATAACTCACTGCAGACTCCGCTCACTTTTTGTAGATCAAAGTTATCTTTTACATCCCGCATATGTTTTCATCCGATATGTAGTATACCACTTGGGGAGTTCTTCTTTTTGCAATTTCAGAATCACCACTAAGGTTAATGTACCCATCAGCTTCGCTCCTATAATATATGCTTAATTCCATCCCTTTCTTGTTGCACTCGATATATTTCCTTATTGCCATGAATGATCCTAAGTTGGAATACGAGAGGAAAAGGTAAACCCAAAGAAGAAAAGAGCCATCAAGGAAACCGTCAAAAAGTCAAATGCCGGATAATATGCCACTAGGAAACTAAACAAGATCAGATGCATCAAAGACTGCAAAAAGCAAATTGTGGTGCTAATTTTGAAGGTTGGGTGGTGAAAGATGCCAATGGCTCAGCAGGTGGTCTGTTTTCCTATTGGGATGACGAGGAATTCGATGGTAGCCTTCTTCAAATAGGCAATTACTCCATCACCATCAAGCTTGCCTCTAAATCTTTCGGATATACTTGGATACTTTCCAACATCTACGGCCCTCACAATGAATAAGACCAGTGTATACTATCATCCAAATTGAAAATGCTGAGGAATGACACCAACCTTCCATGGATATTATTTGGAGATTTTAATGCAACCACATATTTTATATGTAATTATATAAATATTTTATATAAAATTATTTAATATTTTATAGGATTACTGTCATCGCTAACATCCTTCCACCGTCGCTAATAGCCAGGCCATCACTAATACTGTCGTAAAAACCAATCTGAAAAATCCTTGCCGCTAATTGCTATTAGTAGCGATAGAAAAATGAGCCATCGCTAATAAGACTATTAACGACGACTTTAGAAACAGAATAATTTCATCACTAATTATTTTTTAATATTTAAATAATTTTTAAAAAAATATTAGCGATGATATTTTCTTGGCTAATGTCGTTGCTAATAATTATTTACGATAAAAAATACCATCGCTAATGTCATCTTTAATTTTTTTAATTTTTAAATAAAATTTAAAAAATATTTTATAAAATATTAGCAATAGTAATTTAGTTTTTAATGCCATCGCTAATAGTTATTAGGGATGGCAGCTGCCGTCGCTAATATCGACGCTAATAGTTAATTTAAAAAAATAATGATAATAATTTTTAAAATTTATTTTAATTAATCATAATGAATTATATTCCTAATACCTATTATAATTAAAATTTAAAGATAATATGATAATTAAAAATTAAAAACTAATTATATTATATTAAAAATATAAATTATATAATTTTTTTTACAAGTAATACCAAAATGATACAATACATCAAAAAAAATCAAGTCTGATCCTCGTCGTTATCTACCTTCTCCTCCTCCTGCTCCTCTCCAGCAGCTTGTGGATGAGAGCCGGATGTCTCGGCATCTTGTAATAAAAAAAATAAAATAATATTAGTAAATTTCAATATGAAAGCATATCTTTTGATATGAAGACGTATCATTTGATTCATTTATCCAATTCTTAAATAGATTATTCCTACAGGTTTCATTTGATGATACGAAGCTATAGACACCCCAGCCTATCAATTGGATGGTTAAATTGAATTTTTAGCTCCTGAATTTTCTTTCTGAGCTCAAACATAAATATACGAAGCTTCTAAATATAAAAACCTAAAATAAGTAAAAAAATTTAATAATATAATTATCTGATGTGATGACTGAAACGACAAGCCCAACTAGTCGCATAGCTATGAGTCCTGGAGAAGCTTCACGATCGTATCACTGATAGCATCTTGGAGGCTTTGAGGTCGTTGGCTCAAAAGCCTCTGCATAACCTCCTCCATATGTGCATCGCTCCAGGTCTGGAACGTCGAGGCCTATAAGGATATTGAAGGATATCGAGGTGGTGGAGGATCGAAGCTATGGCTGAATCCTATGACCTGGCTCTTACTCACCCCTTCAGTGATATTGAGCCATCCCTCAAGATCAAGGGAGGCTGGAAAGACGAGTCATTGCCATATATCTCAGCAACGTACGTTGCATAATGCATCTACATAGTTTAAAAATATATTAGTTTTAATATAAAAATCAGATCATGTAACAACTTAATTAGTAAATAAAATTTAATATTCTTATCATGATCTATCATGACGTAAAATCTAAATAGTCACCAGTCCTCCTAGATTGGTGTGTGACCCACCGCAACTATAGTTGATCTGATGGACAACCCAGCTGCCGTGTCTACAATAAGTAAATTAATAAAACTAAATTAATTAAAACATGCATATAAGAGTTTTTACAGTTCTAGTAAAGAGTTTTGGTATTAATTTTTTATCAGTTTGTCAGCCACAACATGTGTGCTGACCAAACCATCCATATATCTGATCGGATCCTATTGGACGATTCGGTTCTATCGGGCCCTCTACCACCTATTGGAGTACTTCTCGCTTCTCCAGTGGTCACAGAGGGCCTGCCATATGTTCGCCCGCATTCAATGATCCATGAACAACCTTCAGTCTGATGGTGATTAAAAACCAGAGTGCTGGATGATGGACTGCCTAAGATTGTAGAGGCCATCTCAGAGCCTTCGTGTGGCCACCTCCTTAAAGGTCTAATGGCCAGTCTTCTTGTCCTGAAAAGTTCTCGAATTGGTAGTACTCCTATAAGATAAAGCAAGCATATATTAATATGTATTTAAAATACCAACGTGTCAAAAATTTAAAAATTAAACTAGTTTTAACTTACCAAAAATATCTCCTAGATTACATCACGCTCCAGACAGCTAGTTGAAAAACTCATTTACTGGCCCCAGCATCAAGCGTCGGATAATGTCGGTAACCATATGAGATATTTTAGACTCTCTAAACATGCTACAAAATAAATTTTGAAAAATAAATGTTAACTTTAGAGTTAAATTTTAAATATATTAATTAAAATTATAGTACTTATGAGCAACTCTGAATGTGGATGGGCTGTCTATCCTCTGGCCGAGTTAGAGGTGCCGCGAGCTGGGTGGATTCTTGACTAGAACTACAACTCTATGTTTAGGAGCCGATCACTACTACATATGATTATGGGATCACTGGTGACCCCCTGTCATCCAAACCTAAGCATAAAATATCTAATATAAAGAATATTATATTAATTAGCAAAAGATAAAATAACATAAATGAGAATATCTAAAGTATTAGCTAAGATTTACCATCAGATGAGTGATGTGCGAAACCATACGAGCTAGTCGCATAATTGCTCTCTACTCGAGAGCTCTGTCCTTGGCTGGAATGGCTCTGACCTCTAGAAGATATGATGTATAATCTTTGAAAATAAAAATAAAAACTAAAGCAAGCAGATGACCTAAAAATTAATTCAAATAAAATATCTATCAAAATATAATAAGACAATCAAAATTTAACTCATGTGTAACAAAGATTGTTAGTTAACATCTGTAATGTATCAGTAGAAAAATGATTCTCATCCAGCAGTATATAATATGTATTGGTCTGCTAGTCTCCTAATTTAGGCATTGTCTGATTCTCATCCAGTAGTACATGATCATCTCAATACATAAAAATATGAAGAAGGCTCAGATCTACAATTGAAAAATAAGGCATTGCAAGTTTCTCTGCACCTTTAACCATAAGGTGGCTGCAAGCGATTGGCTGTGATGTAATAGACCATCCAAGCTTATCCTGCATTACAAGTTCCTCTGCACCTTTAACTATGAGGTGGCTGCAAGTGGTTGTCTGCAATGTAACAGACCATCCAAGCTTGACCATATAACAACAAGAACAAATTGCATCACCTCCATTTAGGCACATCTTGCACAAGCAGTCATCATAGACTCTCCGAGCCCCTGGCCGCCTCCTCGAGCTGCAAACTAGAAGTAAAATTTTTAAAAAATAAAATAATAACTTAAAAATAAAATTAAATTTGAATTGGTGCCTCATCTTACACTATCGATCTAAGCTATTTATTTAATATTTTATTAAAAATTATATTTCATAATTAATTAATAGTTGTTATTTAAAGTAACTATGTGGATCAATTATATATTGATTCAAGCTTTAGCTAAGCTCTGAAGGTCGAATGCTTTTCTGCAATCTTGATACTAGTTGGAGCTGATTTCTACTTAGTTTGAGAAGTTGAGTTGATTAGACTTATTTCAATATTAATCTCAATTAATCTTTATTAAATAAATTAACTTAGCTAAATCTCAAAAGTTGAACTTGAAATTACTCGTCAATCTAATTAATCAAACCCAAGCCCAATCAAGCTTTGCTAAATTCAAGTCAAAAAATTTCCTAAAGGTCAAGCTCATCAGGCTGATTATATCTCTAGAACATTCTTCTCAAAAATTTCTATCTCATGAAAAGTGCAGGTATTTTGGTTTTTTAAAGGAATAAAATCAATTTAGTTGCTTTGTTTTGTGCTGCATTCTCCTTGCTCCAAATGTCTCTATTCTCATATTGTGGACTGCTATAATGCAGAAAGCCATGACATCCAAAAAAAACAAAGAAAGAAAAAAGCAAGCATAAAGCCATAACATAGAAGGGACACAAAATTAAGTGCATAAGTTAAAAACCAATGCATCGTAACACATATTAACATCCTACTAAATAATGGCACAACTAAAACCAAAAACTCTAGCAAATAAAATGCAATTAAAACAAAAAACTGACTCTTTCCAAAATACATTCACCACATTCCCATCCCCTTCTCTATAAATCCCCTCCATACTCATCCTCTTCCCAGCATATCCACCACCTTTATCACCAGTTCACCACCACCACACCACCACCACCATGGCTAACTCATCAAACATGCTCCTTCTTGCAATCGTAGCCTTGGCGATGACCACAAGGGTAGTCTGCAGCTTAGAAAAAGATGAGAGGATTCCCTTTGTGGTGAGTGAGCCTAAGTTTAAAAGTTGTTCAAAATACATCTTTGCAATCAAAGGGTGCGCCCCGAGCATCTTGTCTTCCATCCTCACCTGGCGCTACCAGCTGACCCCTGAGTGCTGCAAGGCTATCAACAGCCTCAGCCAGAATTGCTTTGATGATTTATTCACCTCTAACGCCCTCTATGGCTCTCTATTCCCTCCCCTCCTCAAGGCATCCTGTGCTGCAAAGACTTCATCAAAACCAACTGGAGAAGTTTCACCTGCACCAAGTGTTTGAATTGGCGATAATTATCAATAAAGGTTCAGATCTGTTAGGATTTTAATAAGCAAGGAAAGCAATGTGACTCTTGTTTTATTTATAGGGAACAGTTTGCATGGGTTGTTGCAATACCATTCTCATGTTGCTAGTTCTATAATTGGCCTATATATGTAGTCTTGTAACTTGACTGATAGAGTAGTATATTTAGTTGGAATTCTTTATCTCTCTCTCTCTCTCTCTCTCTCTCATATGTTAGTAAAAATAAAAAAAAAAAGAAAACTGAGTGCTACCCTCTAGAGAACTACAATTTAACTTGTTCATGGCCTTGGATTTTGATGATTGTGTTATATTGAGTCCATGACTCAATAAAATAAAATCTTTTTTTTTAAAAAAAGTGAAAGAAATATGCTCTACAAGCCAATTAAAATATGTATCTTGATGGATTATTCTTTTATCTTCTAGGCTCATGTAATGATATTTTTAAATAAATAAAAGCATTTTTATTTCATCATATGTTGTGTCTTATTGTTTATTTAAATTATGATGAACCTCATAAATTAAGGTTATAGTTTTAGGGTTATGATGAGATCATACCTGTGAGATCTAAAATCTTAAAATCATAATCTAAAATATTTTTAGTCGATGGAATATTTTGGAGATCAATATTTCCAAAAAGACTGGTACATCCTATGTATGCTTAATGGAGAGGGTGATTAATCTCACAATTACTTGTGTAAGACACTAATATAAGGATGTGGATGTTCATTAAAGAATGAGTTAACTAAATTGATCTGACTCAAGAACATCTGATGGAGTCTTATCTACTTGTCAAGAGATGTTTCTCATAGTGAGAATTATGCATGTAATCCTTTGACCTAAGACTGTCATAGAACCTTATATACATGAATTCATATTTTGGTTCATATTTATTCATGAATTAGTCATGTATGGGATATTCTAGATATGGTGGATTGCATATAGAGATTGTGAGTAGGTCAACATGGAAAACGATGACTCCTAGTAAAAGAAGATCACATCCTACTTGCTTCAATCGAATGATGATTCATGAAGACTTTGATAAAAAAATAATAAAAATTAAAAAAAATTAATATTTTATTAATTGAATCATCATTATAAGATTGAGAGAAAAATAAATATGATATTAGAATTGATATGATTCAATATCCAAAGTCATATTCAGGATGCAGGATGATCGTAGGATCAAGTTGTACGGTAACTTTCCACTAGAGAATATTTTTAGTATTTTTTATCAAAATTTTATATCTTTTGGATGGACATGATATGTTGCTAGACATCAATCTTATCTTGTAGGTTCAATCAAATTAAAGAGTTTAATTTAATCTCTAATTAGAAAGGATTCTGATTGATCAAATCGAGTTAGTTCAATTTGACCTAAAATGGTTTGATTGATTTCTAATCAAATTAGGTCAAATTACATCCAGACCCACTACTGACTAGATATAGAATCCTAATGGGTCACACACAAAAAAATTTGATTAAGGATCTAATTGGATTAGATCATGTTTGCAAGATGAATATGCTAATACATGTTGCAAATCCTAGCACCTACATTCAAATCGGATTCGAATTTGGTTCCAATTTGGGTAATTTAGATCCAATTAAATCCAAATCAATTTTGGTTTTAGTTTGCGTTGACCCTTGGATAATTGAGTCAAGGGTTGGGCACATTGGATTTGGACTCCATGTGCAAGAAAATTTTTTCTCTTGATGCATGGGTTAATTTTGTGCGCAAAGGCTAAATGGCACCCCTTAAGATGGGATGCCATTTCCTTATTCATATCCATGCTATTTCAAATGAGGAATGGATATTTAATTAGCCATCTAATGACTTATTAGTTGAATAAGTCTTGGATTAAAAATGACTTGTTCTTATCCAAAAACTAACGGCCCAAGTTTATCTTTGTGCCACTTGGACTAAGCGTCCAAGTGGTTATGGACTCTTGATGTTTTCTCATGTGATATTATTTTCAACATCAAATCTAAAGTGTGCACCTCCTCTATGTGCCATTGGATGGCCATGGAATAAATCTCAGCCATTGAAATGTATTGACACCACTTCTATGAAGTCTCACGACCCTTCGGAGAAACAACATAGAATTAGTCCGAAGAGTCCTTTTGCATGAAATGTCTCTTGGGATTAATTCCTTGTAACTCCACATGTCTTGAGATAATCTAATGGGCATGAGACGCATCAAGAGGCATGATAAAAAGGATCAAATGGGGCATGAGATTTTGGATAGGCACCCCTACGTGAGTTATAAATAGGGGGTGTGCCTGGCTTCTGGGAAATAAATCTGATCCTTTCTTTCTAACATCCTCTCCCTGTTATCCAATTTCTCTCTTTCTTTTCTTGTTAAGACAGGTCCTAATTAGGACAAGGAGTTTTCTTTAAGATAACGGTCTAGAAAGAGAGATAAGGAAGACAAGGAGAAAAGAAAGTAAGGAAAGGGATGGCTAGGAGGAAGAAAGCAAGGCTAAAAGGAAATTCTGCCCAATTAAATTCTTGTAATAAGAATTTAATTTAAAAAATCAGATTAAAGAAGATGTTAGAGGCTCGATCAAGTTTCTGTGTGGATTAATATTGGAGGATGAACATGTAGGCACCTGGTAGAATCCTTGCTGGACCTCTACTAGAATTCAGACTCAAATCAGGGTTTTGCGATCAAAGGTATGTTCCAATACCCTAAGTTTATATTATAATTGCATGATATATGATTTAAATTTAATAAGGTAGTCCTGGGATAGGATTTGACTTTAGGATTTCATATGAAATGCTTTGAAATCCATGCTTCCATCCTGCCCATCAAACCCTACAAAAAGAAAGACTTTCATTCAGATCAAGCCTAACTTTGCATAAAAGGATTAAACTTCAAATGTTTAATTGCTTAAGCACTAATTACTAAAATTAAAGTCAAAGGGTCAAATGAAGAACAAAGTTTTAAATTTATTAAATCAATTTGAAATGTTTGACCATTATTCTTTATTTAAAATATATTGATATTTCAATGTTTCAATAAGTAGGAAAATGAATGAACGTAATAAATAGTTAAGTAGGATTATGGATATTTTAGATGCTCTTTTAGAAGTTAAAATCCTAGAGTTTTATGTTAGCACATATTTATCTGCATGGAAATATATTAAAATTGTTGTGAATAAATATTAAAAATAAGACCTAAAAAGGATAGTTACTTATATATTTATTGTATCAGCTAATTTTGATATCTCAATTAACTCGGGTAGGTCAAGAGACTATAAACTCCCGATTCTCCTTTTTCATGTCTCTAACTTTCCATTCCACTAAATTTTGATGCTTATAAATCTCAAAATATATTTGGTTGGAGAGAATTGGACTCTAGAATAAGAAAGGAATAAGTGACTCACATTTTAGCCATTTGATTGAAGAAAGTCCCATTTCAATTTCAATTTCGAAGGGAGTGGAAATACTCTAATATTTCAAGATCCAATATCTATTTTTTTTTCTAGTATTCAAATATCATTTTGGTTTCAATTTCGATTTTGATTTCAATTTCGAACCGAATGTGTTAGAAGATATGGCTATTTATTTTAATTCTCATTTCAATTCATTATAATTCTGACTTCAATTCTGATCATGGACCAAACACACCCTCAATTTTATTTTAGAGTCAATCAGCCACCTATGTAGATAAGATATTGGGATAGTGCATTAATCTTGAAAATATTTATATGTAACTGGATGGCATCATCATGCTGGTACCACCATGCATGAATTGCATTTGCTTTGGAGTGAAACACACTCATTTTAGGCACAACGTCTAGCAAGATGGAGCATTTTGATGCATTCATTTACTCTCTTGGGATGAGAAGAAACATCTCCATAGCTGCTCAATGAAGATGTAGAACATCATATTTCAAATTAATCAGTTATTTAATAAAAGAATCCTAGTTGAAAAAAAATTCATTAGAAAAATGTAAGAAAAACCATTCTGTGTGAGGATTCGAATGAAATAATTGATGTGATGTATATATTCTGTAGATATGACATTAATCAAGCATAAAAAAATAATTTCATAAAATATTTATCTTTAAGAATTCTGCCTAATATTTTTTCAAAATAAGGACGTGGTATCATATGAGCAAGTACATTAGAAGCTGTCACATAAAGGCTTAAAGCAACCCATCAAGCATATTCTTGTTGCATAACATGGCATGCTTGCAGAATGCTTCCAAAACCAATGCATAGGAAATGACATGATGGAATGCACCCACACATAGAGTCTTTGCATGCTTTTCCAAATGGCAACATGCCAGCAACCAGTCCTACATGAGATTCAGGAGAGCCGTCGGATCCTTCAATCTCTTCCTTCTGTACACATGGAGTGCGTGTGCTGCACCAACTCGTGCACATTCAAATTGCTGTGGATGGAGCTATTGGTTTTGGTGATGAGGGGGGGACAACAAGGAGGCGCTATATATAGGGGAGCATTACATAGTGGCATCATGATTAAAAATATAGAAGGGTAGCATGGCCCACGACTACAGCATGAACTCAAGTGCCTTCTCAGGGTGCTCGCCATTTTTTTTAATACTCATGGCAAAAGGCAACATCTATATTTTGTACACATGATGGATCGATGGAGATCAAAGCTTTCCTTCCGACCCCCGACACCACCGCCACTATCCACTCCAACATCGGCACCATCTCATACTACTCTAGACTACAATATATTGCCACCATCCATGATTGCTCCTTTTTTTTTTATTGACCCCAAGATTGATTTTGATGATTATCAAACTTTGAGTATATTATGTATCTAATCATATATTTTAAGAATATATATAGGATTTATCAAGTATCCAAAATGAAGAATTTATCTTAAGGATAAATTCTCTCAACATGCCATGCCAAAATACTTAAAAAAATAAATTCACACAAGTTTAGATGGCTCAGTATGAAGAAAGTAAGATTGGAGGAAGAGAAAATAAAATTAAAGGAAGCAATTATATTTAATTAGAAGAGATTGTGGCTAAGAAATTCAAGTTTGGAAGCTCAAATAATGAAGAAAAATAAAGTTAAAAAGTTTAGAGCCAACTCTAGAAAGAATCAAGCTGATTCTAGTATGAAATGACATTGTTATGTTGACTTGGCACGCATTCGAGCTAGCTTGAAATAGATCTAAGCCAGTTCTATCAGGGTGATAGAAAATTAGTTTTTGAGTTTTACAGTTGGAGCCAGCTCAAAATCATATTTGAGCTAGCTCTATTAGGATGGTAGAAAACTGATTTTTGAGTTCTATAGTTTGAGTCAGCTCAAAACCAAATCTGAGCTAGCTCTATCAGAAGGACAGAATATTGATTTTTGAGAACTATTGTTCGAGCTGACTTAAGGCCAATTCAAGCTGACTCGATGCTGTCTAATAAGCATAATGACTAGTTCTGACATTTGTCCAATTTTGCCTAGAACTTTTTTCAATGACTATTTTTTCTTTTATCTCCAACAGCCATAAATGGCTAGAAATGAGTTCAAAGGCTATAGAACTTGTGTGAAATAAAAGGGAGACACAAGAGAAGAAAAATTAAGAGAAAATAAGTAAAAAAACTTTTAGATTTGAGTGAGCTCATTGAATATCCCT
The DNA here is from genome assembly GCA_006176705.1 of Cocos nucifera. Taxonomy (NCBI): domain Eukaryota; kingdom Viridiplantae; phylum Streptophyta; class Magnoliopsida; order Arecales; family Arecaceae; genus Cocos; species Cocos nucifera. Next base: position 20,651 of record QRFJ01007875.1, on the reverse strand, counting down.
GAGAAAGTAGAAAAGAGGGGAATTAATGCACAATTTTAGAGGACTTTTAAGTGTGATCTTCTCTTATATCTTTCACATCCTCTTAAGTACAAATTGAAGAGAAGTAAAGCATCAAAAGAGCAATCCTTCACCATCTTCCCCAAGCTTTAAAGAGTTCATATTTTCTATTTTATTTGTGCTGAAATTTTTGTACCTTATATTTTTTGTTTTTCTTTTCAAGTATCTTTGGGGTAAAAGAAACTTGGGGTTAGGCCCATCGAAGCTCGAAATTGGACAAGTATAAGGTTTGGTTGGTGAGCTGGAAAATCAACTGGATTGTTAGTGAGCCTAGAAAAACTAGTGGAGTATGGTTTGGTTGGTGCTCCTATTGAAAATCAACTAAATTTATTTATGAGCCTGAAAAAATAAATACACTGTAATCAAGGATGGATTATAGTAAAAATTTCAAAAAAAGCTTAGAAAGTGGATGTAGGAACAGATTGCTCTGAATCACTATAAATTGATCTCTTTATCTTTTTTGTATGATTGCTTGGTTTACTTTCTTGCTTTATTTATTTACTTTACATACATGTATTATCTCATTGCTTTTAATTCTATTGCTACACATTGCATATTTACCACAAACACTCAAGTCTTAAAGTTCACTATAAGAAAATTGAATTTTAGCGGCGGTATTAGCAACAACAACAAACCTTATTGCAAATAAAGCTTTTTGCCACCATAACATCGATAAAAAAATAAAGCCATTATTAATAATATTAGTGATGGTAAATAAATTATTAGCGACAGTAAAAGCCATCTCTAAAAGTATAAAAAATATTTTAGAATATTTAAATAAAAAAATTATTAGCGATGGTAAATTTTGATTATTAGTGACAAAAATATCACCATCGCTAATATCAAACTATTAGCAATGGAGTTATTATTAGTGATGGTACATGCCACCACTAAAATTATTTAATTTTTTAAAAAAATTTATAATATGTAAATATAAAATAAAAATTAGCGATAGAATTTTTGAATATTAGTGACAAAAATGTACCATCAGTAATAGTTTTTTTTTAAAAAAATATTTAAAAAATTATTGGTGATGGAATTAGTACTGGCATATTTTGCCATTACTAATAATCCATAACTGGTCCAACCCTAGTTTGAACCCAATTTGAATCCAATTCAAAATTTTGCCAAACCAAATTTAATTAAGTTTTAAATATAAGTTCTATTTAGATTATAAAATCTAATTAATCTTAAATTAAATCAAAATTTATTAAATTAAATATGATTTAAATCTATTAGGAGAAATTGGTGTTTAATTTATGTTCAATTCGAATTTAATTTGAAATCTTATCAATTCTAATTCAATTAGACTTTTAATTCAAGTCCTACTTAGGTAGTAAAATCTAATTACTTTTAATTTAAATGAAGCCTAATTAAATCTAAGCTAATTTAAATAACTAGAAAAAAAAATTTAGTTTAGATTCAATTTGAAGTCATTCAAACTCGATTCAAATTTAATTTAAAATTCTATCAAGTATAATTCAATTAGGCTTCGAATCCAAATCCTACATGGATTATAAAATCCCATTTATCTTAAATTAAGTTGAGATTAATCAAATTAAAGTTGATTTAAATTAATTAAAAAAATAATTTTTAATTTAGATTTAATTCAAATTTAATTCAAATTTGATTCAAATTTAATTAGATTACCTATCAATCCTAATTCAATTAGACTTTAAAATTCAGATCCTACATGGATAATAAAACTTAATTACTTTTGATATTAAGTTAAGCCTAATTAAATTAAATCTAATTATAATAAATTGGAAAAAAATGATTTTTAATTTAGGTTTGATCTAAATGCAATTGAAATTTGATTCGAATCTAATTCAAAATCTTGTCTAACCTAATTCAATTGGACTTTGAATCTAAGTCATAATTAGATTATAAAATCTAATTATATTCAAATTAAGTCAAGTCTAATTAGATTTAATATAATTTAAATTAATTATAAAAAAATAATTTTTAATTTGGATTTGATTTAAATCTAATTTGAAATCGTGTCAAACCTAATTCAATTAGACTTTGAATCCAAATTTTATTTAAAATATTAAAATCCAATTAACCTCAAATTAAGTCAAGTCTAATTAGATTAAATCTAATTTAAATTAATTAAGACTTGATTTTTAATTAAGTTTAAAATTTTAATAAAATCAAATATTGATTTTAACTATTCAAAAAATGACTTAGGAGGACAAAAAAATTAAGATAAAAAAATTTATATTAGGAACGGCTTTAGCCACGGCAAGAATACCATTGCTAATAATTTAAAAATATTATTTTAAATATATAATTATTAGCAATAGAAATAATGTTACCAACGGTCATTTTTGTCACTAATAATTTTTTGCATAATAGCGATGGTAACTAATTTTTAGCGATGGTATCTGTCATCGCTAATAATCTTTTCATCTCATTTTTTTCATTTCTATTGTGCTACCTTATTTTTTCCCATGCCACCATCCATTGCATCCGCATTTTTCCCCAACCCATCGCCCATCAGGTCCTCATTTTCCCACCACACCCCCTCCCACACTCTAGCATTTTTATCCCCCCCCACCACCACCCTCTCCCCCCATCCTTCAATCCACCCACCATCCCCTCTCTCCTCTGACCGGAGGCCTCCCTTTGGCCACACCCGGCCCACTTTCTCGAGCCCTCGACCACCTTGATCCCCCGACTACACTCGACCCACCTCCCCGAGCCTCCGACCATCTTCTGCCTCCCCGAACCCCTGGTCCTTTGGTTCCTTTGCCACCTCTTCTCTTCCTCGACCAATGGCCTCCCTCTAGCTACACCCGACCCGCCTCCCTGAGCCCCCGACCGTCTTCTACCTCTCCGAATCCTCAGTCCTTCAGTTCTCCCACCACCCTCTTTCTTCCTAACTAGCGGCCTCCTCCCAACTACAGCCAACCCACCTTCTCGAGCCTTCGGCTACCTCCTGCTTTCCTAAGCCCTCACCTATCTCGATCCCCCCAACTACACCCGACCCATCTTCCCGAGCCTTGGACCACCTCTTGCCTTTTTGAACCTCTTGTCCTTCAATTCTCCCATCACCTCCTCTCTCCTCCGACCAGCGCCTTCCCTCGGCTGCACTCGGCTTGCCTTTTCGAGCCTCCGACCACCTTCCACCTCCCCGAGCCTCCAACCATCTCGATCCTCCTGGCTGCATCCGATCCACCTCTCCAAGCCCTCGACCGCCTCCTGCCTTCTAGAACATCTGATCCTTTGGTTCTCCCACCACCCCCTCTCTCCCTCGATTGGTGGCTTTCCCCCGGCCATCTCCCCTTAGCTGCATCCGACCCACCTTTTCGAACCCCTAGCCACCTCCCCCTCAATTGCCTCCTACCTCCTTCCCCGAACCCCTGGCCTTTTGGTTCACCCACCACCCCCTCTCTCTCCCGACCGTCTCCCCCTGACTGCACCTAACCCGCCTCTTTGAATCCCCGACTATCTTCTGCATTTTTGTGCCCTCGGGTGCAAGCTCCCAACCTTCCCATGCTCCCATTCGTGGCTGCATCTCCGAGACTCAGTCCTTGCTCGCTTGTGCCTCCTCGTGCCTCAATTTTTGCATGCCAGCCCATGCCTCAGTCTTGTATGGTATCCTTCTTCTATTATGAGTAGTAATGTTGGTATTAGCAATAGCTAATACCATCACTAAAAATTATTTTTTTTAATTTAAATTATATTAATTAGATATTATAAATTAAACATGAGGCTGAGACATGCCCTACGTGCTTAGATCTCAGCATACAACATGCTCAAATCGAGGAAAGGTTTAAGTAATATTACAAACATCGGCCCAAGACATGCCTTGCACGCTCTAGTCTCAGCATGCAGAGCGCTCAAACCAATAAAATGTTTGAGCTGCATTATAAATACTGGCCTAATATGTGCCCTACACACTTCGATCTCGACATGCAGAGTACTCAAATCAAGGAAAGATTCAGGCTGCATTGTAAACACCAGCCAAAGATGTGTCCTACATGCTCTGATCTCAACATGCAGAGTGCTTAAATCGAGGAAGGTTCGAGCTGCAAACATAAGACCAAGACGTGCCCTACGTACTTTGATCTTAGCATGCAGCATGCTTAAATTGAGGAAAGGTTCGGACTGCATTGCAAACACTGACTCTAGACATGTCCTGCATACTTCGATCTCGGCATGTCGAGTGCTCGAACCAAGGAAAAGTTCGGACCGCATTGCAAACATAGGCTTGAGATAATTATAAGGCACGCTTTGGTCTTGACATGTAGAGCACTTAAATCAAGAAAAGGTTTGGGCTACAAATATGAGATCGAGACGTACCCTGCGTGCTTTGATCTTGATATGCAGAGCGCTCGAGCCAAGAAAATGTTCGGGTCACATTGCAAACATAGGCTCAAGACATGTCCTGTGCACTTCAGTCTCGACATGTAGAGTGCTTGAACTAAGAAAATGTTCAGGCTATATTGCAAATACGGGCTTGAGACATGGATTTATTCTAAATTACAAGCATTGATACTTGTATGGGGATCAATTCGTGAGAGACAATTGCAAGGGCTTTGGAGGCTCTACTTGTCCAGGACCTTGCTGATGTGCAAGAGCTTAATGGTGATAGGCTCGAGCATATGATTAGCACATTTAATTTATTTGATTTGGTTATTGGTGGATGTCCATGTAGTAATCTTTTAGATCGCAACCGCTATAGTCATGATGGATAGGGTTGCTATGGTGATAGTCATGCTTACCCTCTATAGGGTTGCTACTCCCAAGAGGCTAAGCAAGGCTATAACTATAGCAACCCCTATAGTCCATCACGACTATGGCAGTTGCTATCTGAAAGATTATTACATGGGCTTTCACTAATAACTAGATCAAATCTATCAAATATGCTAATCATATACTCAAGCCTATTATCATTAAGCTCTTGCACATCAGTAAATGTATTGAACAGGTAGAGCTTCCCATCTGCACATATTATCTCCCACGTTGTTCTATGCAGGTACCAACTCTTATAGTTTAGACTTGGAGCTTGCCAGATGACTAGGTTGTATGAGCACATGAATTTTATTTTTAAGTTATTATTTTATTTTTTAATAAAATTTATATTTTTGATTTGCAGCTTGAGGAGGCGGCCAGGGGCTCGGAGATAGAGGCTATGATGACTGCCTATGCGAGATGCACCTAAATGGAGGTGATGAATTCTATTCTTATTATTGTATGGTCAAGCTTGGATGGTTTGTTACATTGCAGACAACCGCTTGCAACCATCTCACCATACTTTGGTATAGAAAAACTTGCAATGCAGGGCAAGCTTGGATGGTCTATTATAGCGCAGACAACCACTTGCAGCCACCTCATGGTTAAAGGTGTAGAGGAATGCACAATGTCTTATTTTTCAATGGCAGATCTGAGCTTTCTTCATATTTTCATATATTGAGATTATCATGTACCGCTAGATGAGAATTAGATAATGCTTAAATCAAGGGATCAGTAGACCAACACATTATCATGTATTGTTGGATGAGAAATATTGCACTGTTGATACATTATAGATGCTCGCTAACAATCTTTGTTATATGTAAATTAAATTTTGATCATCTTGTTATGTTTTTATAGATATTTTGTTTGAACCAATTTTTAGGTCATCTGCTTAATTGCTTTGGTTTTTAATTTTACTTTTAGATATTATACATCATGTCTTCTAGAGGTAGGAGCCATTCCAGCCAAGGACAAAGCTTTCGAGGAGAGAGCGATCATGTAGCTAGCTCGCATGGTTCTACATATCTCATACTGAATGATAAGGGATCACCAGTAATCCCATAGTCATATGCAGTAGCGATCGGCTCACAAACACAGAGTCATGGTTGAGAATCCACCTAGCTCACGGCACCTCCGACTCGATCGAAGGATAGATAGCTCATTCATATTCAGAGCCACTCATAAGTACTATAACTTTAATTAATATATTTCTAATTTAGCAATTCTAAAGTTAATATTTATTATTTAAAATTAATTTTGCAGCATATTTAAAGAGTTTGGAGTATCTCGTGTGGTTACTAGCATCATCTGATGCTTGATGTCAGGATCGGTAAATGAGTTTTCTAGCTGGTCATCTGGAATACGTGATGCAGCCTGGAAGATATTTTTGGTAAGTTAAAACTAGTTTAATTTATAAATTTTTGATATATTGGTATTTTAATTACATATAAATACATGCTTGCTTCTATCTTGCATGACTACTATTGATTCAAGACTCCCCAATATGAGGAGGCTGGCCATCAGATTTTTGAGAAGGTAGCCGCACGGAGGCCCCGAGATGGTCTCTAAAGCCTCAGACAGTCCGCAATCCAACACTCTAATTCCTAGTCACCATCGAACTGAAGATCCTTTATGGATCACTAGATATGGGTGGACATATGGCAGGCCCTCTACGACTAGTAGAGTAATGAGGAGTACTTCGGTAGATGGCAGAGGGTCCAACAAAATCAAACCACCCAGCAAGATCCTATTAGACATACGAGGGACTCGATCGGCAAACATTTTATGGCTGATAGATTGGTAAGAAATCAATATCAAAGCTCTTCATTACAATTATAAAAACTCTTATATGCATATTTTAATTAATTTAATTTTATTATTTACTTATCATAGTCATGATAGCTTGGTCATCTACTAGACCAGTTGTAGTTATGGCGAGCCACACATCAGTCTAAGAGGACTGGTGACTATTTAGATTCTACATTATGATGGATCATGATAAGAATTTTAAACTTTATTTACTAATTAAGTTATTACAGGATCTAATTTTAATATTACAATTAATATATTTCTTAATTGTGCAGATGCATTATACAAAGTATATTGTGGAGAGATATGGCGATGACCCATCTTCTCAACCCCTCCTTGACATTGAGAGATGGCTTAGTGCCATCGGGGGGGTGAGTAGGAGCTGGGTCATAGGATTCGATCATAACTTCGATCCTCCATTATCTCGATATCTTTCGGCATCCTCACAGACCTCAACGTTCCAGACCTAGAGCAATGCACATGTGGAGGAGATCATGCAGAGACTTTTGAGCTAGCAATCTTAGAGTCTCCTAGATGCCATCTATGATACGATCATAGAGTTTCTCCGAGACCCACGATTGTATGACTAGCTAGGCTCATCATTCTAGCCATCACATCCGATATATATATTATTAAATTATTTTAATTATTTTAAGTTTTATTTTTAGAAGCTTTGTATATTTAGGTTAGAGTTTGGGAAGGAGATTTAGGAGCTAAAAATTCAATCTAATTATTCAATCGATGGACCAAAGATGTCTATAGCTTCGTATCATCGAATGAAATGTGTAGAAATAATCTATTCGAGAATCAAAAGAGTATATCAAAATATATGCCGCCATATCAAAACTTACTAATATTATTTTATTTTTTTGATTATAGGATGTTGGGACATCTAGCTCTCATCCATCAGTCACTGGAGAGGAGTAGGAAGAGGAGGCTGACGATGATGAGTATCGAACCAAATTTTTTTTGGATGTATTATATTTTTTATATTACTTATAAAAAAATTATATAATTTTTATTTTTAATATAATATAATTATTTTTAAATTTTTTATTATCATATTATGTTTGGATTTTGATTATAATAGATATTAGTAATCATAATTTATTATAATTAATTAAAATAGATTTTAAAAATATTATTATTATTATTTTAAAAAAATAAATTAAGTATTACCATCGATATTAGCGATGATAACTACCATTGCTAATATTTTTTAAATTAATTTTTTATTTAATTTAAAAATTAAATAAAATTAGAGATAGTATTAAAGATGGAATAATTTATCATAAATAATTATTAACAATAAAAATAGCAATAAAAATGCCATCACTAATATTTTTTAAATTTTTTTTAAAAATTAATTAGAGATGGATTTATTTCATCTCTAAAGCCATCGCTAATTCTATTATTAGCAATAATATTTTTTACCATCACTAATGGTCCCAATTAGCAATAAGGGTTTTTCAGATTGGTTTTCACAATAGTATTAGCGACGGCATCAGTATTAGCGATGGCGGACAGATTATTAGTGATGGCATTTTATCGTCACTAATAGTTAGTGGTTTGATTTGATTAAATTATCCAATTCACCTTCCCTCTTAGGTTGCTATCTCTAGGTAATAAGTGATATCAGAGTGGATGCTTTGTTATTAATTATTGACCTAGTAGTCAAAAGCCAAAGATTATGGCAACCCCAAGTGGTTTTACATTCACCAAAGGACAATCCATTTTTAGGCCACCACATTTTAATGAAACAAATTATTCTTTTTGAAAAATTAAAATGAGAATACTTATAAAAGCTCTAGACTATGATTTATAGGGAATCATAATTAGAGGACCACACACACCCATAATTAACATAAATGGAGTTCTTCTTCCCAAGCCCAAAAAAGATTGGTATGAATATGATAAAAAGATGGCTCAATTAAATACAAAATCCATCAATGTTCTTCATTGTTCTCTTGATGTATAAGAATTTAATAGAATATCCACTTGTAGCAAAGAAAATTTAGGAAAGATTGGATGTGACTCATGAGGAAATAAGCCAAGTAAAAGAGTCCAAAATCAACTTGCTTGTTTATAAAATATTTAAAATAAAAAAATATGAGTCAATTTTTGATATATTTTTAAAATTTACTAAAATTATTAATAATCTAATGATCTTGGCAAAACCTACTCTAACTATGATCTTGTTTGTAAGGTGTTAAGATCTTTGCCAAAGAAATGGAAAGCAAAGATGATAGCAATTCAAAAAGCTAAGGATCTCACCAAGCTATCCCTAAAAGAATTAATTGATTCACTCATAACACATGAGTTGAACATGGCTCAAAAAGAGGAAGAAGAGGAGCCTAATATGAAGACCATTACTTTCAAGTCTATTGTAAAATTTGAAGGAGGCAATGAGTCGGGAGAAGATGAAGAAGAAGAAGAGAGTGAAGACGATGATGAGGACATGATGCTTCTCTCAAGAAAATATAAAAAGTTTCTCATAAAAAAATGCTTAAAGATGAAAAATAATGACAAAGAAAGACAAAGAAAGAATGTCACTTACTACAATTATAATAAAAAGCGTCACTATAAGTCGACTACCCTTTAATCGAAAACCACTCCAAAAGCACCAAAAAGAGTGCATTACAAGGGATATGAGAAAATAGTGACATATCAAGCTCGGATGAGGAAGAGGAGAATGCAAATCTTTGTCTCATGGCTATGGAGGATGAGGTAATTTCTGAAAACTCTTTCAATTTTTCTTTTGAAGAATTATTTGATGCCTTGAATGAATTAATGGATGAATTCAATAAATTAACACTAAAAAATAAAGACTTCAACAAGATAAATCTTAGTTTAATTAAAGAAAAGAATTCTTTGGCTAAAGATAAAGAAGAATGGATGAAATTTGAAAAATTTTTAGTTGAAAAAAATATTAAGCTGAAAAAAGAATATGAAAATATTAAATTCTCCCTAAAAGAAAATAAAAGTATTCTAAAAGAAAAAAATGAGCTTGAGGGAGAAATGAAAAGTTAAGAAAAAAATTGAGATTTTGAAACTAATAACAGAAAAATTTACTCTTAGTTTTCAAAACCTTCAATCAATGGTAAATAACTAAAAGGACTATTTTCAATAAAGCTAAAACTAGTTTCAATTCTTTAGGAAAACAACAACATACCAAAAATATGTTCACAAATGATTCATTTGAAAACCATTCTATTAAATGTTTCAACTCTGATCAAATTGGCCAAAAAATTTATGAATTCAATTTTAAAAGGATTGGTCATACATTAATCAAATAAATTTAGGTTCCATAAGAAACCTTAAGTACTAACTACTATGAACCCAAGATGGCTTGGGTACCAAAAATCAAGAAAAGATTTTGCAAGCATGCCAAGCATCCAATGGTATAGAAAGAGAAAAATCTTTATGAATGGATGCTTGGGAATGAAAATAGATGGGTGATGGTAACTAGTAAAAACTAAACATTTCTCTACATCATACCATCAATATTTTTTAAATTTATTTAGAATAAGAAATTGATTTTGATGATTTATCATTGCTTATAATTCAAATGTTTGAAGTTATTGATTTTATACTAAACTCAAAATCAACATGTTCCCTTCTATGCATAATATTTAATTTATATGAGCTTAAATTCTTTTCAAATTTCAGCATGATCTTTTAGCTTTCCCATATCACTTCATTCCTTGAATACTCAAATTAAAAAGGCATGATTATACATGAATCTATTTGATTGCAAAAATGACAAATTGAACTAAACTTTGACATTTCCTCATAAAATGCTTAATTATTAAAATAACCTTGATCATAAAAAGCAAAGATCATTGGAATCTTAAAGGAAAGAAAATTTTTGGAAATTAATGAAAACAAAATTTGTTAATGATCATTTGCACATTGTGTATCATTTGTTTAGTTTGTTCTATTCTTTTGACTTATTTTTGAAAGCACTACCAATCCTTAAATAATTCATTGGTGAACATTTATATTCTTGACACTTTGCATGGTTTAAATCATTTTTGACATTTAATTAGCATTTAAAAATGTTTTGCATTATTTGATCATTTAAAAATATGGAACTTGAAAATGCCTTACAAAATTAATATCAAGCTGACATTTGGAGTATGTAGTTTTTGAAAATTGATTATCTTTGATCTTCAATTGACATCAAATTTTCAAGAAAAGCATGATCTGGCTCAATTGGTATCAAGAAAATCCTTCAAAGAAATAACTATTTGGTTTGAAATAAAATCAATTATTTCCACCATTGGTATCAAGATATTTCTTCTCAAGAAAACTTTTCAACCTTGGTATCAATGATATCATCTTTGCCTTGTACCTCATTGTTCTATGTTTTGGCAAAAGAATTGAATAATTAATCTCAAACTAGTTTGCATTGAAAATATTCCTGATATGATGTGTTTGAAGCAAACTATGGAAATTAATATCCTTTTCTAAATTTGAATGAGTGATACTGTCTTAAGAAAAGAGAATAGAAAATCTCTTTATGGCTTGCACAATCTATGATATCAATTCAAAATGAACTATCAAAATAATTTATCATTTTGATCTAAATTTTATTGATTCACCTTATTTTAAAAAGCAATTGATATCAAAATGATGTGACTCACTGGTTTTGAAACTCTTACATTTTCAAGCTCGCAAGTCTTTTCATCTGAATTTAAATGATTCATCTAAATTTGATTCAAACTTTCAAAATTTGATTTGGGGTTTGGATATGATTTTGATGATACTTTCTAAACCTTGAATCCTAACTACTAAAATTTAAAATGATCTTTTCAAAATTCTTAGCATTGAAAAATTTCTATCTCTTGGATCTTTAAAGCTCAAAGTACATGTCCAACTATATTTATGAAAATATTTTTATATTTTTGAGAACAAGGAGAAGTGCCACCAAGCTTATATTGCTCAAAATTCAATTGAAACACGTTGAATTAATTTGGATACATACATTTAATTCATTCAAATAGGGGGAGAAATGTTACTAAACTCATATTGCTAAAAAGTTATTTAAATTTGCTGTAGAAAGGAGAATTTTTGAAAATCCAGTTTCTACTTGAATGAATGCAATGTCTGATTGCTATTGATGCTTACACTTCTGAGTTATGCTTAAGTTTAAATTAGCTTTATTTGCAAAGGAAAGGGAGAGAAAATATTAAAGAAAAATTAATTCATTAATTGAAAATACTTTTGAATTTAAAATTTAGAGAATCTAAATTTAAAGATTAAATTCATATTAAATATGCTTAATTTGAAAAAAAATGCGAGTGATCTATTCTTATTAAAAATATTTTTAAAAAAATCTAAATTCAATTTATCTTTGAAAAGGAAAATGTGCCATAAAATCTGAACTTGATACAATTTGGTACAAAAAGAGATACAAAATATTTAATCTTAAAAGCTAGGGGAGAAATGTTTGCTGAATATTATCTAGCTTGATTTGATTGAAAATTCTAATTAACTTGTGTTAAGAAAAATGAATATTAATTGCTTTATTTTTTTGAGCTTTCATGTGTTTTTGTTCATTTAATTTGATTTGCATGATGTGATTGCTCAATCATTCTTGATAATTAATTGGAGTTAAAAGAAATTTGAAACATAATGCTACTCCAAGAAATGAAATTCCAAATTCAATTTTAAAATATATTTATAAATTTAAATATGATATTGAATTTTTGATGTGCATTGCAAAATTCTTATGAATTATTTCTATCAAAGCAACTTTTGCTCCAGAAATTAATCTAAAAATATAATTCTCATTTATCTTGATACTATATATTAAAATCATTGACTTGCTTGATACATTTTTGATACATGCCTTTTTCAAATTTAAATGACTAAAATTTATTAAGTCAAAGAAAGAATGAATATAGAATTATATATAGTGCTTGATTTCACTGCTCAAATATTTGAAAAGCTCTATTCTTCTTGAACCCTTAAAGCATAAAGTATTTGAATCTAAAAATCTGAATAAATGAATTATTTGAAATTTGATTAAAGAATCAAACTCATTCAAAAAAGGGGAAAAACCTTTTTGGCATCTGAGTTCAGGCTAATTTTGAGAAAGATCAAATGTTTTAAACCTATTCTGAATCAAAAAATTATGTTTTAAAGGAGAGTTGATTTGATTTTTTGAATTTAATACATTCTAAATTTTGTTATATTCTTAGACTTAAATTAATTTTGATGATTAATTTTTGAACTTTTTTCATAAGCTTTTTGATGCTATCAAAAAGGGGGAGAGGAATGCTGAGTATATGCTTAAAGGATTAATACTTAACAAACTCCATGAATTTGATGCTTAAAATCTTGATAAATAATTGATTTTAATTGAAACATCATTTTGATATAAGTTTTTATAATGTCTTGATTCATATTTGTTTCTTTAGCATGTACTTAAAGTTTTTCCATCATCAAAAAGAGAGAGATTATTAACCCCGTGATTGATTTTGACGATTGCCAAACATTGAGTATATTATATATATAATCATGTATTTCAAGAATGCATGTAGAATATTCTAAGTATTCAAAATAAAAAAATTTATCTTAAGAATAAATCCTCTCAAGATGCTATGCCAAAATATTTAAAAGAATAAATTCACACAAGTTTGGATGGCTTGGTATGAAGAAAGTAAGATTGAAAGAAGAGAAAATAAAAATGAAGAAAGCAATTATATTTAGATGAGATTGGAGCCAAGAAACTCAAGTTTGGAAGGTCAAATAATAAAAAAAAATAAAGTTAAAAAATTTAGAGCCGACTCTTGAAGGAACCGAGTCAACTCTGACATAAAATGGGATTGGTGCATTGGCTTGGCATGCAATCGAGCCAGCTCAAAATGGATCCAAGCTAGCTCGAAATGGATGATAGAAAACTAGTTTTTGAGTTCTATAGTTTAAGCTAGCTCAAAACTAGATTTGAGCCAGCTCTACCAAGGTGATAGAAAACTGGTTTCTGCAGTTCGAGCCAGTTCAAAATTAGATTCAAGCCAGCTCTATCAAGATGATAGAAAACTAATTTTTGAATTCTACAGTTTGAGCCAACTTGAAACTAGATCTGAGCCAGCCCTATTAGAAGGATAGAATATTGATTTTTGAGAACTACCATTCGAGTAGACTCGAGGCCAATTCGAGCCGATTCGATGCTATCTAAAAGGTACAACGGCTAGTTTTGAAACATATCCTATTTTGCCCAGAACTTTTTTCAAAAGCCATTTTTTATCTCCAATAGCTATAAATGGCTAGAATTGAGTTCAAAGGTCATAAAACTTATGGAAAATAAAAGGGAGACACAAGAGAAGGAAAAATTAAGAGGGAATAAGTGAAAAAAAATTAGATTTAAGGGAGATCATTAAATATCCCTGAGAAATAAGAAAAAGAGAAAAATTAGTGCACAGCTTTCAAAGGATTTTTAAGTGTGATCTTCTCCAACATCTTCTACATCCTCTCAAGTATAAATTGAAGAGAAGTGAAGCATCAAAAGAGCAATCCTTTAGCATCTTCTCCAAGCTTTAAAGAGCTTACATTTTCTATTTTATTTGTACTAAAATTTTTATACCTTATATATATATTTTTTAAGTTTCTTTGGGGTAAAAAAAACTTGGGGTTAGACCCATCCAAGCCTGGAATTGGATAAGTGTAAGATTTAGTTGATGAGCTGGAAAATCAACTGGATTGTTAGTAAGCCTAAAAAAAGTAATGGTATAAGATTTTAGTTGGTGCACTTGTTGAAAATTAACTAAATTTGTTTGTGAGTCCGAGAAAATAAACATACTATAATCAATGATGGATTATAGTGAAAATTGCAAGAAAAGCTTGGGAAGTGGATATAGGAGCAGGTTGCTCTGAATCATTATAAATCTCTGTCTTTGTGGTGTGATTGCTTGGTTTACTTTTTTGCTTTACTTATTTGCTTGACATACCTACATTATCTTAATGCTTTTAATTCTGCTACTATACATTGCATATTTACCATAAACACAAAGGTTTGTTTAATTTGGAGTACATATTTGCTCAAAGTTTGATTTGATTAAATTTTTTAATCAATCTAATTTTTCCCCCCTCTTAGGTTGCTACCTCTGGGTAACATTTTTTATTTCCCCTCTGCCATTTTGACTTTGAGGATGGTGCCTTGTGGAAAAAAATAAACACAAGGCAGATGGGGAAGTGGTCACGACTCCGCCCCTTTCGAGTCCTATGGATTAGTCCTCGATTTTGAAGGGGTTCATTGGCATCGAGGTTCGCCAGCGAGGTAGTGTTTCTGCAGCTACCTCTACTCATGTGTCATGGCTCCTCACCTTTCAAGTCCCATGGATCGATCATCAATTCCGAAGGGGTTCATTCAGCATCGAGGTTTGTCGGCGAGGTCTTCATCCAACATCGAGCATTTTTGCAGCTACCTTCACTCATGCCGACCTTCTGACCTCTACAAACATTGGGAGAGAGTTGTGTTCTAGTGTTTAATGGTAGTCTATGGAAGAAAGAGGTGAAAGAAGGGAAGGCCATCTAAAATTGCTCATGGTCCGTATTGTCCTTCCAACCCCCGACACCACCATTCGTACTCGCCCCTTTTTTTATTTCCTCTTTGCGGCATCGACTTTGAAGCACGTTGAAAGAAATTTTTTTTTGCCACATGGCTCACTTCTATTTCTTTAAAGTCCCACATGTCAAATAGAGGTTGAAGCCTCCATTTTAATATATATAAATAGATTAGTACATTTAAATCTATTTACAGTATATACTTATTGATTTTTTGGATCTCAGGAAGTTTGATCTATTAAATGTGGCATGGTAGTGCCTAAGCTTAATGCTAAAAAACTAATATATATTGCTAGAATGAAAACAAAAGTTCATGACTATTCATATATTCTCCCCAAAATATGAAACATAATTTATAGATACTACTTCTACATCATGCCATGTCTTTGTAGGAAAAAAATATGCTGATCTATTTGCCAGCTTGTATTGTAACTTTTGAAAATTTTCTAAAGTACTATATTTCTTCTTACAAAAGCATCTGCCCATGTTAAAGGGGCCATTGATTTGAGCCTCCTAGGTGAGATAGAAAGAATATCTTTGATGTTGGATCTTGGAAGATTACTGGCATTTTTTTCTGATTCATATTTCTTGTTGTTAGTTGCTTCCAATATTCCTTAGTTACTAACTGTGGATTTGTCTTAATCAAGAAAAAAGGCCAAGCTTTCCATCCATTTTAAAATTTAGTATGGGCTTATGTTTAAATCAAAATTTCTATTGTTACTTTGTTTCTTAATTCATGCTTTTGAATGATAAATATCATCAATTTTAGTTTTGTCATTATACAAATATATACACATACATACATAAATACATACACACACACATACATACATATACATACATACATATATATATATATGTATGTATGTATGTATGTATATGTGTGCGTGCGTGTGTGTGTATATATGTATGTATGTATGTATATGTATATATATGTATGTATGTATGTATGTATGTATGTATGTATATTGGTGCAAAAAATGGATGGTCGCTAGAGATTGCTGGAGGTGGGAATCTAGATGTCATCGGTAAAACCTGCAAGACAATGTCCTAGCTAGAGCTGGCTTCGACATGGATCCTTCGATGGTCAAGTTAGTAGTCTAGCCAACAAGAATGAAATACTTAGAAGATTTTTAATGAAGAAAGTACCTAGACAAAAAAAGTATCTGAAGGGTTCTATTTATAGATGGAGTCTATAATAGATTTGTTGACCCAAAGATTGATTTTGATGATGATAAAGAGTTTTGAGTATAAGTTATAAAGTCTAACGATATTTATGAGGATGTGCTATTTCAAAATTTCAAGTGCTCATAATTTTTTAAGTATTTTTTGATACTTTGATGAGGATAAAATCAAGTCAAGAAGGCAAGTCTAGCCTACAAATTAAATTGAAAAAGAAAGAATCACAAATAGTCTTTGGGATGCATGGCACATAAACTGGGCCGATCTAGTCTGGAACTGAGTCAATCTAGTCTCAGTAGAAGCAAAAGATAGAAAGCATAGGAAGTAAAATTTTTAAGACCCTGGAGAAAAGTTGACCCAGTTATAAACTGAGCTAACCCAATATTTGTAACAGCTAGTTTTCATATCTGCAGCTTTTTCATCCCATGAGCTTTCCAATGGCTATTTTCTCATCTCCATCAGCTAGATCCCTTTCTGAAGATCTTCCAGATGTTAAGAAGTAATGAAAAACCTCAAGGATATATAAGAAAACCTTTGGAGCACTAAAAATAAGCTTTTAAGAGCATATTTGAGTATCCATTAAGAAAGCCAAAAAGTGTGAGCAAAAAAGAAAAGAGAATGAGTGATTCTCAGATATCTTTTACCCTTCCAACATCCTTAAACTAAGAGAAGTCATGCTACAAGCATTGAAGATCACCACCTACTTTCTTCAAGTATTCAAAGAGAAGAAATCAAGCCAACAAGCAAAGCAACTCAAATTTTCTTCTCTTGATTTCCATAGTATTCATTTTTCTTTAGTTTAGTATTCATTTGGGGTTTATTGTATTTCAAATTTCTTGAAGTGAAAAACTTAGGTTGGTCCAAGCCTAGAGTTGGACATTGTATGATTTGATTGGCGAGCCAAGGTTAAATCTATCTAGATTGATTGTTAGTTTGGAGAAAAATAATCGCTTGTGAGATTTTGGTTGGTGATTCAAAAAAACCAACTAGATTAATTATGAGCCCAAAAAATAATCTTGTATGATTTTGATTGATGAGCCTAAAAAAACTAATTGAATTTGATTGTAAGCCTAAAAAAAATAATTGGACTGTAATACTTGTTGAGAATTATAGTTGAATTTCTAAGTGATTTACTTAGTGAGTGGACGTAAGTGCTGAGTTTGGTACCGAACCACTATAAAACTTGTGTGTTTATGCTTGTGCCTATTGTTGTTACTCTTTACATCTTTTATCCTTCTATTGCTCTTTACATTCAGGATTATACTATTTATTATATGCACATTACTTAGTTTAAATTATTCAAATATGCACATTAGTTATTTAATTTTTATCAATACCCAATTCATCCCTCCTTGGGTAGCCATACCTGGGCAATAAGTAGTATCAGAGCAGGTGCTCTGTTCTTGATTGTTGATCTAACGGTCAAGAGCTAAAGATATTGGCAATCCAAAATGAAATCTTTTTTTAATGAAGGCTATTCTATAGATAGACCTCCATTTTTTAGTAGCACAAATTATAGTTATTAGAAAGCATGCATACGTATCTTCATACAAGCACATGATTATAACTTATGAAAGATTATAAGCGATGACTCACACACCCCCAAAGTATTGAAAGAGCATGATAAATATATGATTCAAATAAATGCTAAGACAATGAATTTACTTTATTATTCATTGGACATAAATAAATTTAATATAATTTCTTCATTATTTCAGCAAAATAAATTTGAGATCAATTGGAAGCAACCTATGAGAGAGCAAATCAAAGAAAAATATCCAGCTCCCAAGAAGATAAGGAAGCTTACCCCACATATGCCTCATGACTCATGAGGATGAGAAGAAGAAAAAGAAGAAGAAACAGAGAAGAAAAAAAATATTAATTAAGGAAGAGCAAGGCAAAGAAAATAATAAGAAAGAGGAGGAATGCGTAATAAGCCATTATCTCGTGGCTCAAAATGATGAGGTAAACATTCAAAATTTCTCTGAATTTACATTTGATGAGCTTCAAGAAGCCTTTCATAAATTAATGAATGAATTTAAAAATTTAAGGCTAAAAAATAAAGAGCTCAAAAGATCAAAACTTCTTTTAGCTAAAGAAAAGAATGAGCTCTTAATTGAAAAGGAAGATTTCTTAAAAGAAAAGAATCTTTTGGCTGAACAAAAGAATAAAATATTGATTGAGTAAGATGCTTTTTTGAAGGAGAAGAAAATTTTAGTTGAAAAAAAATAAATTCTTTTGAAATCAATTTTTTTTTTTTGAAAGAAAATGCAGAACTAAGAAAAGAGATTGAAAATTTAAAATCTATGCTTGAAAAGTTTACACTTGGATCACAAAAGCTTCAAATAATATTGAATAATCAAAAAGTTATTTTCAATAAAGCTGAAATTAGCTATAATCCTTTAAGAAAATAAAAATTTATCAAGAATATGTTCACTAGAGTTTTACCTAAAAATCATTCTATAGTTTGCTTCAAATGCAATCGAGTTGGCCATAAAATTTTAGATTGTAATATTAAAAGAATTAACCAAACTTTAATCAAATAAATTTGGATTTCAAAAGAAACCATATGCTCTAACCTTCATGGACCCAAGATGACTTAGGTACCAAAAGTTAGCAATTGATTTTTGCAGATATGCCAAGCATCTAATGAAAGAAAAAAAGTAAATTCTTAAGAAATGGATGCTTAGGACTCAAAATGGATAGATGATGATACTTGGTAAAAACTAAACTTATTTTAACATCACACCATCAATGATTGTTAAAATTATTTTGCTGAATTTATTGAATTTGATAATCCATCGATATGTATGTATAATATGATTTCTTGCCTTGAATATTTTTAATGTATTGCCAAAAATTATTATAATTGATAGATTTAACTTCTTAATACTTACAATAATCTTACTCTATGACTTGAATGATTTGACTTCACAATCAATACAATTCTCTCTATGTATCATCTTAATTGATTAAGCATAGATTTTTATTTTAAATTTAGCTTGTTTTCTTAACTTCTTATATCATCTTATTTTTTGAGAAACTTAAATTAAGATGAGCTTGATGGCATAAAGATTCATTTGAGTGTCAAAACTTGCAAGTTAATTTAACTTTCGACATTCTTATAAAATATATAATTATTGAAACATCTCAAAAATTGCCTGATTCAAAGCATTTTATGATAAGTCATCTATTCATAAAAGATCAAGTGCTTGATATTGATAATTTATATTATATATTAGCTTGATCTCTACGGACTTAAAAATTTTCTAGTTGAACCTAATTTTTGAAGCCTTTATCTAGCTTTTCTTTGATCTAATCTTGATTTGATCTTATTTGATTTGATTGATTATCATACCATCAATTGGATGTCAAAAGATTCAATATTTTATCTTATTGATTTTGATGATATTATTTTGATTGACTATTATAATTGAGTATTATAATAATTAAGATTGAATATATATTGAACAAATTTGATTTATGAACTTTTATTATTAGAGTTTAAAAATAATTTAAAATATTAACATATTTATTTGATAAGCTGAACTTCTTAAAGAAATACTTTCAAACTCAATTGGCACCTTGAATTATAGCAAATCCTTATAATAACAAAAAGGGAGAGAAAATTTAGTAAATGAAGAAAGTAAACTTAACATATTAAATTACTCAAAATCTTATGATATTTTTCATAATGTGATATGAATTTGGTTATGAGAAATAAAATTCATTAAGGACAAGAATTGATCAAGAGTAAGTAAGAAATAAAATTAAGAAATATGGCATATAGTAAGGAGGAGCAAATTTTGAATAAAAATTAAACTTAATTAACTATAATATTAAGGAAGAGCTTAATATTTTTATATTATTTTTTTTTGATTTTATTGATAACCTCCTTTTAGAGTTATTCTATTTGATACTATCAAAAAGGAAGAGAATTATTGTTGAGTTTATGCTTGAGCTTATCTAGAATAAAGTATATTCTTATTATTTAAATGATTTCATACATTATAAATATATATTTCTTAGAAACTTACTATATATTATTTTGTATATACTCAAAAATTTTGTCATCATAAAAAAGAGAGAGATTATTGATCCAAAGATTGATTTTGATGATGACAAAGAGTTTTGAGTATAAGTTATAAAATCTAACGATATTTATAAGGATGTGTAGTTTCAAAATTTCAAGTACTCATAATTTTTTAAGTATTTCTTGATACTTTAAATGAGGATAAAATCAAGTCAAGAAGGCAAGTTTAGCCTACAAATCAAATTTATCTCTTTCT
>QRFJ01007874.1:0-40908 GCA_006176705.1 Cocos nucifera | reverse complement strand
CAGACTTCTTTTTCTTTCCATAAGACTTTCTTTTGGAAGAAGTCCGTTCCATAGCAAGAACTGAGCCTTTAGAACCTTTCATAGAAAGCTCAGCGGTAACCAGCATATTCATTAACTCGGCCAAGGAATTCTGAAGTTTATGCATGTGGTAATTCATGATGAATTGCCCATATGCATCAGTCAAGGATTGCAGAATGATATCGTTCTGCAGGTCCAAGTCCTAACTTCACACCGAGCTTCTCAAGCTCTTCCATGTCCTTGATCATTGTCAGACAGTGATCTTGGACTGACTGCCCATCATGCATCTTAGCCTTAAAAAGTCATTTCGTGACTTGATATTTGGCTGCGCGACTCTGTTCACCAAACATCTCCTGCAGGTGAGCCAACATTTGGCGAGCAGTCCCGATATCCTCATGTTGGCGCTGGAGCTCATCAGACATCGAGCCCAACATGTAATATCTGGCCTTATTATCTTCGTCAATCCATTTTTCCAGAGACGCTCTCTGTTCAACAGATGGACGGGCTGGTAATGTGGGAGGGTCCTGGTCCAAAACATGGGTTAACTTCTCAGAACCCAAAATAATTTTGTAGTTCCTGAGCCAATCTTTATAATTGGGTCCGGTCAGTCTATGTGTGTCCAGGATACGTGCCAATGGGTTGGACGCAGACATATTCCTGTAGAGAGTCAAAGATTCTAGTTAGATACTGTAATTTTGACTTGACCAATTTATTTAGGAATTTTATTTTTAAACAAATTAGCTCCCACTATTTTCTCGGATCCCTACACTCCCTCTGTAGAGATGCAAAAATCTCCACGATTAATGATTTCTAGTGGGTGGTGCGGTCTCACCAACTGACTCATCACCTCACCTAACAGTTATTGGTGATGGGTTAGCCAATGAGTGAACAACTCTTGTTCAATGATTCTCTAATCATGGTGCACCCAAACTTGGTCTCTAATTCATGAATCTCACCGTATCCGAAATATTGATCCACTCCTTAGTTAAGTCAGACCCACCATTTGCATAGACTGGGTTCCTAATTGAGTCTCTCACCGTATCCGAAATATTGAGCCCAACTCATCCTCCAGCCCATAGCATCCAATGCCTAATAGACATGGTTGCATCTTTCGGTGCAACTGAGCCACTGTATCCAGCCGAGAACAATCAACCCCGGGAAGGGCCCGCACATCTACAATGGTGGAAGACCTCAGACTTAATCTTTTCTTAGGGAGAATTGATTCAGGTCTCATTAAACTAGACTTGTCATAGTCATAACAATTATGACTAACCTAGTGGCATGGGTTAGCTCGGATTATTGACCACCTTAGATCAGAACTGTGTCAACAGATATGGCCAGGTAAGTGAGACCGGTGGAAGGAATATGCCATTAACTCGTACAAGAATGCATTCAGGTCGAGTAGCTTCCAATTAAAAACCAGTCGGTCGTATGTGCCAAACTTACCTTAGACACCAAATTGTTGAGTCAGAACCAATTGGGTTAGCCTACAATCCAGACTCTAACCTCTGAGCCTAATTAGGTCTTGCTTGATCGTGACTCATCTTGACCCAGACTTAATCCTATTAGGCTGGTCAATTTAAGCATTGTTGATCCCATCTAACCAACTCTTGATTCGGTTTGATCAACCGCTTAGACCTAATTGAGCTACCCAAGCCCGAACCCAGTATTATGAATATGTCTTAGATCTGAAATTCTCAATTTTAGACCTAATTAATATTTCCATAATCTTAATTCTTAATTAAGTAGGGTTCATAAACAAAATATGCACAATAAATCCTAGGGTTTCAGGATCTAGGGTTTTGCAGAAAGTAAGTTTTGGGTTTCTGATTAAGGACGAACACGCAGCACCCCTACACATCATAAGAACACCCCATCGAATGGGAAGAGAGGGCCTTTAAACCCTTCTTCATTCTTATGACCGGACGGCCAAGAGGAACGCCTTAATCAGGAACATTCAATACTACAAAACAAGTTTTAGATCTATATCATATATCTCATATACAAATTAGATCTAATCATGGCATATTTTGCATACATCTCATGTATCGAATCATGCATATTTTTCAGATCTAAATTATCTCATAATAATCTAAAAAATTAGATTTAAATTGATCTTAATCAAAATAAATTCTAATCTAGATAATTATGTAGAACTATTCTACAACTAGTCTAGACATGCATCAATCATATCTCATATGATATTCAAAAATTAAATAATTTTTATTTGCTATTTTTTAGATGTTATTATAATAACTTATAATATCAAAAAATAGTAAATAAATAGATCTAAAATATGATTTAATCAAGATTAAATTCAAAAACATGCAAGACTATTCTATAGAACTATTCTATTTTAGAACTAGTCATGCATATTCTTCTAATCTTAGATCCAAATTATTTAATTTTAATTTTTTCTGATTTCAGATCTGATCACATCTCATGTGACATCTAAAATCAATTATTTTTTAATTAAAATAAATTTAAAATTAGATCTAAATAATTTAGAACCATGGCTCTGATACCAGTTGAAGGGAAATCCTGATTTTCCCGGTCCAGGTTCGTTCAGATCTGATCAGATCAAGAGATATATTTCAAAAATTTTTCTCTTGATCCTAATCAGATCTTGATATATTTTAGATCTGATTCTTATTATTTTAATAAAATAAAATTAAAAGATAAATTAAATCAAATTTAATTTACCTGATCTGGGTAATCCTATTACCCTGTTGATGATCCTGTTTGCAGCGGAAGGTTCTGGATCTTAGCCACGCAAGCGCCTGGCCTCTACCGGTATCCACTCGGGTTGGATCTGGAGATCCTCTTCTTCTCTATCACACCTCCAAAAATCAGATCTGGATCTGATCTGGAGGATCTTCAAAACTCTTTTGAAGATGAGCAGTCGTCCTTTGCAGCAGCGCAGCCTTCTTAGCTTTTGATCGCCTTTCTTTGATCTGAATCGCACCAACCAAGGTCCAAAACTCCTTTTGGACGTGGAGAGCAAGGGGAGAAGAGACTATGGCATGGAGAAGGAGGGGAGAGGCAGCCTTGGGGCATGGAGAAACTATGATCTCATCATATCTCTATAATCTGAGTTGGGTACAGGGTCTTATTTATAGACTAGCTGTGATCCAACTCCTCTTCTTCCCAACCAATCACAACCCTTTGTGAAATCAGATCTAAATCTGATTGGTGGGAATAGAGTCCCCTGGATTCCTCCTTAGAGGGTGCCTAAGACCAGTCAAAGTTGGTTCTTAGAAGAACTCTAATTGGAATCCAAAAAGGAGATGGAGTCCTTGTCCAACAAGGACTCCTAGGCGCCTCCAACTTGGGCACACGCCTAGGGTGGCGTGCGCCCTTCTCCTTGCCAGGTTCTGGCAGGGGGACAGGCCCCCACCAGCTCTCCAATAGGTGCATGACATGTGGTCAAAAGTCAAAGTGTCAATGGTCAACGTTTGACCAGTCAAAGGTAGACTTTTGACCAAAGTCAAAGAACAAGAAATGGCAGGTGACCAAAAATGGCAGGTAGTGTCTTACAAATAAGACAACCTTTTCTGACTTGGACAACCTCCTATCAGACCATATGAAGGCCTCTGTTTGAGCACAAACTCCTTTGGCTCAGACAGGACAACTTATTTATGATAGCAAAAGAAGAACGTTAGGTTCAATCGAGTGCTAGCACGATTTCCTTGAACCTAATTGAATCTCATTCAGATCAATTGAACTAGATCAGTTCAATTGATGATCACCAGATTCAAACCCTTGTTTGTGTGACCCAGTTAGGTTCAGTTCTGTATGGTAATGGGATATGTCATGATCTCTATCATCGACATCATCGAAACTCCTTTCGATGGATCAGAACTCTTCTGATTCGAACAGCTAGAATGATCGATCATCTAAATCATTCTAATTGCTCCCAAAATCCACCAGTGACACCTAGCAGTATATGGTGGCAACCCATCAGAGCTGAATGCGAACCTCTTGGTGCAGCTACCTGTGTGATTCAGTTCTTCTATCTTGAGCCCCGATCAGATTAGGGTTAAGGTGAACTCGTCAAACCCTAGTCTCTGTCATATGATGTAATCATTCGATTCGAGTCCAATGTGAAAATCTAAATAGAAACTCTTTCTATTATTTCACTCTACCATGGCCATGGGCTTTCTGGACTTGATTCTCATGATCATCATAGGGCTGCTCCTCTACCACCGAGGTAGATAGATTCCATCTTGATGCAATCCAGTTCCTACAATGAACATGCTCATAGCCAACATACACCTCAGGGTTCCATATGGCTAGGAGACCGAGTAATGGTGTAGTCAAACTATAACACCCTCAAGGTGAACTGCCGATGCATCTCAGGTCAAAGAACCAGACACACTACTGCAGCATCGAGTCAGTCATTGACGAGAAGGTAGACTCCCTAATGACTACTCGAGGTGGTCACGCTCAGTGCCCTCGTTCTCTAACGAGTACCTGTACTCTCGCTCCGGTGTCTCCACACCGTAGACTCAAGACTCATCTACTAAAGAGAAGCGATTGTACACCAACCTTCCGGATCAATCACCATCCTCGTGATGATCCTATGGTCAGGAGCAATTTATGAGTTAATAATGATTATTCATGTCTTAAATTTTCAACTCTTGAAAATATGAATTATCATTACCATTAACTCAAAGGATGTATCACAGACACTAAATACACATATGTGATAGAAAATAACCCATTTCATTAATTTTAGTCAAAATTATAATTTTGCCCCTAGAAGTGTATTACAAGTGTCAGCCAATTCTGGCTTCTAGGGCACATATATCTAACATCTAGTTCTTTGACCTGAGGTGCATCGGCAGTTCACCTTGAGGGTGTTATAGTTTGACTACACCATTACTCGGTCTCCTAGCCATATGGAACCCTGAGGTGTATGTTGGCTATAGCATGTTCATTGTAGGAACTGGATGGCATCAAGATGGAATCTATCTACCTCGGTGGTAGAGGAGCAGCCCTATGATAATCATGAGAATCAAGTCCAGAAGCCCATGGCCATGGCAGAGTGAAATAATAGAAAGAGTTTCTATTTAGATTTTCACATTGGACTCGAATCGAATGATTACATCATATGACAGAAACTAGGGTTTGACGAGTTCACCTTAACCCTAATCTGATCGGGGCTCAAGATAGAAGAACTTGAATCACACAGGCAGCTGCACCAAGAGGTTCACATTCAGCTCTGATGGGTTGCCACCATATACTGCTAGGTGTCACTGGTGGATTTTGGGAGCAATTAGAATGATTTAGATGATCGATCATTCTAGCTGTTTCGAATCAGAAGAGTTCTGATCCATCGAAAGGAGTTTCGATGATGTCGATGATAGAGATCATGACATATCCCATTACCATACAGAACTGAACCTAACTGGGTCACACAAACAAGGGTTTGAATCTGGTGATCATCAATTGAACTGATCTAGTTCAATTGATCTGAATGAGATTCAATTAGGTTCAAGGAAATCGTGCTAGCACTCGATTGAACCTAACGTTCTTCTTTTGCTATCATAAATAAGTTGTCCTGTCTGAGCCAAAGGAGTTTGTGCTCAATCAGAGGCCTTCATATGGTCTGACTGGAGGTTGTCCAAGTCAGAAAAGGTTGTCTTATTTTATAAGACATTACCTACCATTTTTGGTCACCTGCCATTTCTTGTTCTTTGACTTTGGTCAAAAGTCTACCTTTGACTGGTCAAACGTTGACCATTGACACTTTGACTTTTGACCACATGTCATGCACCTATTGGAGAGCTGGTGGGGGCCTGTCCCCCTGCCAGAACCTGGCAAGGAGAAGGGCGCATGCCACCCTAGGCGTGTGCCCAAGTTGGAGGCGCCTAGGAGTCCTTGTTGGACAAGGACTCCATCTCCTTTTTGGATTCCAATTAGAGTTCTTCTAAGAACCAACTTTGACTGGTCTTAGGCACCCTCTAAGGAGGAATCCAGGGGACTCTATTCCCACCAATCAGATTTAGATCTGATTTCACAAAGGATTGTGATTGGTTGGGAAGAAGAGGAGTTGGATCATAGCTAGTCTATAAATAAGACCCTGTACCCAACTCAGATAGAAACATATGATGAGATCATAGTTTTCATACGCCCCAAGGCTGCCTCTCCCCTCCCTCTCCATGCCAAACCACCTTCTCCCCTTGCTCTCCACGTCCAAAAGGAGTTTTGGACCTTGGTTGGTGCGATTCAGATCAAAGAAAGGCGATCAAAAGTAAGAAGGCTGCGCTGCTGCAAAGGACGACTGCTCATCTTCAAAAAGAGTTTTGAAGATCCTCTAGATCAGATCCAGATCTGATTTTTGGAGGTGTGATAGAGAAGAAGAGGATCTCCAGATCCAATCCGAGTGGATACCGGTAGAGGCCAGGCGCTTGCATGGCTAAGATCTAGAACCTTCCGCTGCAAACAGGATCATCAACAGGGTAATAGGATTACCCAGATCAGATAAATTAAATTTGATTTAATTTATCTTTTAATTTTATTTTATTAAAATAATAAGAATCAGATCTGAAACATATCAAGATCTGATTGGGATCAAGAGAAAATTTTTTTGAAATATATCTCTTGATCTGATCAGATCTTAACGAACCTGGACCGGGAAATCAGGATTTCCCTTCAGAGACATGATTCTATGCATCGGTAATAGAGCAAGAGTTGTTGTAGTAGCCATGGGAACATACCCTCTTCGATTACCATCTGGTTTAGACTTAGTTTTGAAAGACTGTTATTATGTGCCTGTAGCTAGCAGAAATTTGATTTCTGTTTCATGCTTAGCATAAGAAGGCTATGTGATTACCTTCTTTAAGGACCATTGTAACATTCTTTATGAAAGAAATAAAATTGCAAATGGTTTCCTTATTAATGGTCTTTATCAGCTACATATTGATGTACCTATTCTAACTATCGAGCAAAACGTGAATGCCAAACGACCTAGGGATAGTCCAAATGACAGATATCTATGGCACCTGAGATTAGGTCATATAGCAGAAGATAGGATCAACAAATTGGAGAAAAATGGGCTATTGAGTCCATTGACTTTCGAGTCATATCCAACTTGTGAATCCTGCCTTCAAGGCAAAATGACCAAACTCCCTTTTGTTGGACATGGGGAAAGGGCCACAGATCTCCTTGCCCTAGTACATACTGATGTGTGCGGCCCATTTGATGTGCCGGCTAGAGGCAATTTTGTCTACTTCATTACCTTTACCGATGATCTGTCTAGGTATGGGTATGTGTATCTTATGAGACACAAGTCTGAAGCTTTTGAAAAGTTCAAAGAATTCAGACATGAAGTAGAAAAATAAACTGAAAAACCCATTAAGGTTCTTCGATCAGATCGAGGAGGTGAATACCTTAGCCGAGAATTCCTAGACTATCTTAAGGAAAATGGCATAGTCTCTCAATGGACTCCACCAGGAACACCTCAACTCAACGGGGTTTCAGAATGGAGAAATCGGACTCTATTGGATATGGTTCGATCCATGATGAGCTTCACAGACCTCCCTGATTTTCTTTGGGGACATTCATTGTTAACTTCAATCTATCTACTGAATAGGGTTCCCTCTAAAACCGTTCCTACCACACCGTATGAGATATGGCACGGTAAGAAACCAAGTCTGAGTCATCTCAGAATTTGGGGTTGTCCGGCTCATGTCAAAAGACAACAAGCGGACAAGTTAGAGTTTAGGTCCTTTAGAGCTCGATTCATAGGATATCCTAAAGAGTCATTAGGATACTATTTCTACATTCAGAAGACCACAATGTGATTGTGAGTCGACATGCCATCTTTCTTGAAAAATAGTTTATTCAAGATAGCGGCATTGGAAAGCAGATTAAGCTTGATGAGAAAGTCTCACAAGTACAACGAGCTAAGGACCAATTGGAACCAAATCAGGTTGAGCCAATAAGAACACTACCTCCTCCACCTCGTAGATTGGAAAGAGTTTTCCATCCTCCTGAAAGATACTTAGGTATTATTTTAGAGAAAGTAGAGAAAATATTCCTCGTAGGTAATGGTGCTCATGGTGATGATCCCAAAACCTACAACGAGGCGATATCAGATATCGACTCTAAGAAATGGCTAGAGGCAATGCAGTCAGAAATTGACTCGATGCACTCAAACCAAGTCTGGACCATGGTAGATCCACTAGAAGGTATAGTACCTATTAGGTGTAAATGGATCTTCAAGAGAAAGATTGGTGCAGATCGGAATGTAGAGATGTTGCAGCCTATTTCGATTGCTTACCGTTGCAGCCTACTTCGATTATGAAATATGGCAAATGGACGTGAAAACGGCATTCTTGAATGAATATCTTGAGGAAGATATCTATATGGAACAGCCGCTAGGTTTCACATCCAGTGATACTGATCACAAGGTTTGCAAGCTGCAAAGGTTCCATATATGGACTTAAGCAAGCATCTCGGAGCTGGAACACTCATTTCAATGATGTGATCAAAACGTTTGGTTTCATCAAAAATGAAGAGGAACCGTGTGTTTTCAAAAAGGTCAGTGGGAGCGCTGTTGTCTTCCTCGTATTGTACGTGGATGACATCCTCCTTATTGGGAATGATATTCCCATGATGACAACAGTCAAATTATGGTTGTCCAAGGAATTCTCCATGAAAGACCTAGGTGAAGCATCCTTTATTCTAGGAATTAAGGTCTATAGGGATAGACCGAATAGGATGCTAGGACTTTCATAGAAGATGTACATAGAGAAAGTACTAAAGAGGTTTAGTATGGAAAACTCTAAGAGGGGATTAATACCCTTCAGACATGGTATTCATCTTTCCAAGAAGATGTGCCCTAGCACACCTGAGGAAATAGAACGCATGAGCAAGATCCCTTATGCTTCTGCAATAGGGAGCCTCATGTATGCCATGCTATGTACACGACCTGATATAGCCCATGCTGTGAGTGTCACAAGCAGATATCAGTCAAATTCAGATGAAGAACACTGGACTTCTGTGAAATGTATCCTTAAGTACTTAAGAAGAACTAAGGATATGATGTTGGTCTTTGGTAACAGAGAACTCCAAGTCCAGGGATACACAGACTCGAATTTCATGTCTGATATAGATGATCGAAAGTCGACATCTGGAAAGTCTGTTTGTGTGCAATGGTGGTGCTGTCAGCTGGAAGAGTTCCAAGCAAATGGTGATAGCAGATTTCACCATGGAAGCAAAATATATCGCTGCATCAGAGGCTGCGAAGGAAGCATTCTGGTACAAGAAGTTTGCTGTAGAAATTAGAGTAATGCCATCAGATGCCATTCCTCTATACTGCGACAACAATGGCACCATAGCCCTTGCTAAGGAGCCAAGGTCTCACCAAAAATCTAAGCACATTGAGCGGCAATACCACCTTATCCACGATTACCTCGAGAAGGGTTATGTCGAGGTCAAGAGAGACAACTCCATAGATAATGTGGCCGACCCACTTACAAAGCCATTGGGCCAGTAGAAGATCGAAGCCCATCTTGAGAAGATGGGACTTAGACTTGTAGCCAATTGGACTTTAGGACAAGTGGGAGATTGTTAGATATATATGCCCTAGAAGCCAGAATTGGCTGACACTTGTAATACACTTCTAGGGGCAAAATTATAATTTTGACTAATATCAATAAAATGGGTTATTTTTTATCACATATGTGTATTTAGTGTCTGTGATACATCCTTTGAGTTAATGGTAATGATAATTCATATTTTTAAGAGTTGAAAATTTAAGACATGAATAATCATTATTAACTCATAAAATGCTCCGACCATAGGATCATCACGAGGATGGTGATTGATCTGGAAGGTTGGTGTACAATCGCTTCTCTTTAGTAGATGAGTCTTGAGTCTATGGTGTGGAGACACCGGAGCGAGAGTACAGGTACTCATTAGAGAACAAGGGCACTGAGCGTGACCACCTCGAGTAGTCATTAGGAAGTCTACCTTCTCATCAATGACTGACTCGATGCTGTAGTAGTGTATCTGGTTCTTTGACCTGAGGTGCATCGATAGTTCACCTTGAGGGTGTTATAGTTTGACTACACCATTACTCGGTCTCCTAGCCATATGGAACCCTGAGGTGTATGTTGGCTATAGCATGTTCATTGTAGAAACTGGATAGCATCAAGATGGAATCTATCTACCTCGGTGGTAGAGGAGCAGCCCTATGATGATCATGAGAATCAAGTCTAGAAATCCATGGCCATGGCAGAGTGAAATAATAGAAAGAGTTTCTATTTAGATTTTCTACATCGGACTTGAATCAAATGATTACATCATATGACAGAGACTAGGGTTTGATGAGTTCACCTTAACCCTAATCTGATCGGGGCTCAAGATAGAAGAACTTAATCACACAAGTAGCTACACCAAGAGGTTCGCATTCAGCTCTGATGGATTGCCACCATATACTGCTAGGTGTCACTGGTGGATTTTAGGAGCAATTAGAATGATTTAGATGATCGATCATTCTAGCTGTTTGAATCAGAAGAGTTCTGATCCATCGAAAGGAGTTTCGATGATGTCGATGATAGAGATTATGACATATCCCATTACCATACAAAACTGAACCTAACTGGATCATACAAACAAGGGTCTGAATTTGGTGATCATCAATTGAACCAATCTAGTTCAATTGATCTGAATGAGATTCAATTAGATTCAAGAAAATCATGCTAGCACTCGATTGAACCTAACATTCTTATTTTACTATCATAAACAAGTTATCTTGACTGAGCCAAAAGAGTTTGTGCTCAATTAGAGGCCTTCATATGGTCTGACTGGAGGTTGTCCAAGTTAGAAAAGGTTGTCTTATTTTGTTGGACATTACCTACCATTTTTGGTCACCTGCCATTTCTCGTTCTTTGACTTTGGTCAAAAGTCTACCTTTGACTGGTCAAATATTGACCATTGACACTTTGACTTCTATCCATGTGTCATGCACCTATTGGAGAGCTGGTGGGGGCCTGTCCTCCTACCAAAACCTGGCAAGGAAGAGGGCGCACGCCACCCTTGGCGTGTGCCCAAGCTGGAGGCGCCCAGGAGTCCCTGTTGGATTGGGACTCCATCTCCTTTTTGGATTCCAATTAGAGTTCTCCTAAGAACCAACTTTGACTGGTCTTAGGCACCCTCTAAGGAGGAATCCAGGGGACTCTATTCCCACCAATCGATTTAGATCTAATTTCATAAAGAGTTATGATTGGTTGGGAAGAAGAGGAGTTGGATCACAGTTAGTCTATAAATAAGATCCTGCGCCCAACTCAAAGAGGAATCTAAATTAATTGAGATCTCCATGCCCCAAGGCATTTTCTCCTCTCCTCCTCCACGCCAAAGTATCTTCTCCCTCTCCTCTCCACGTCCAAAAGGGTTTTGGACCTTGGTTGGTGCAATCTAGACAAGAGAAAGGCGAGTGAAAGCTAGAAGGCTGCACTGCTGTAAAGGATGACTGCTGATCTTCAAAAGGAGTTTTGAAGATCCTTCATATCAGATCTAGATCTAACTTCTAGAGATGTGATAGAGAAGAAGAGGATCTTTAGATCCAGCTCAAGTGGATATCGGTAGAGGCCAGGCACTTGCGTGGCTTGATCCAGAACCTTTCGCTGCTTATAAGATCATCAACGGATAATAGGATTACCCACTTCAAGGTAAATTAAATCTGATTTAATTTATCTAATTTTATTCTAATTTTTAAAATAATAATAATTAGATTTAAAACATCTTTGATCTGATCTGGATCAAAAAAAAAAAATTTTGAAATATATCTCTTGATCTGATCAAATCTGAAAGAACCTTATCCGAAAAATCAGGATTTTCCTTCAGGATCATCATGAGGATGGTGATTGATCCAGAAGGTTGGTGTATGATCGCTTCTTATAGATAGATGAGTCTTAACTCTATGATGTAGAGATATCGAGGCAAGAGTACCGATACTCATTAGAGAATGAGGGTATTGAGTATGACCACCTCGAGCAGTCATAAGAAAGTCTACCTTCTCGTCGATGACTGGCACAAAGCTACAGTGGTGTGTCTAGTTCTTTGACCTGAGGTGCATCGACAGTTTAGCTTAAGGGTGTTATAATTTGACTATACCATAACTCAGTCTCCTAACCATTCAAAACCCTGAGGTGTATGTTGGCTATAGCATGTTCATTATAGGAATTGGATTGCACCAACAGGAGATCTATCTACCTCGATAGATGAGGAGCAGCCCTATGATGATCATGAGAATGAAGTCCATAAGCCCATGGCCATGGTAGAGTGAAATAATAGAAAGAATTTCTATTAGGATTTTCACATTGAATTTGAATCGAATGATTAATTCATTTGATGAAAATTAGGGTTTGACGAGATCACATTAACCCTAATCTGGTTGGGACTCAAGATAGAGGAACTTAATCACATAGGTAACTACACTGAAAGGTTCGCTTTCAGTTATGATGGATTGCCACCATATGTTGCTAGGTGTCACTGATGAATTTTGGGAGCAATTAGAATGATTTGGATGATCGATCATACTAGTTATCTGAATCAAAAAAGTTTTGATTCATCAAAAGGTGTCTCGATGATGTCGATGATAGAGATTGAGATATATCCCATTACCATACAAAATTGAACCTAACTGGATCATAGAAATAAGGGTTTGGATCTGGATATCATCAATTGGACTATTCTAGTTCAATTGATTTGAATAAGATTCAATTAGGTTTAAAAAAATCATGCTAGCACATGATTGAGCCTAATGTTCTCCTTTAACAGTCATTAAAGCTTGTCTCGACTGAGCCAATGTATTTGGGCTCACTTTGAATCCTTTACTTGGTCTAAATGGAGCTTGTCTAGATCAGAAAAGGGTTGTCTTAATTTATGAGATAAATTTAAAATAATACCTGCCATTTTCGATCACCTGCTAAATCTTGTTTTTGGACATTGGTCAAATGTTGATCCTGGATACCTAGAAATCTGCCCTTAAGTCATGCACCCATAGGAGAGTACCTGGGGACTTATCCTCCTACTAAAATATAGATAGAAAGAGGGTGCATGCCTAGAGAGGTGTGCGCTCATGAGGATAAAGTTGGAGTCCCATACAGATGGGACTCTAGGGTTGCTTCTGGTGATTAAAATGTGTCGTGCCAAGAAGTTTTGTTTGACCCAGTCTTGGGACCACCTTAGGAGGGTTTTGAGGGTCTCTCATCTGATTGGATCAGATGATGTCATTCCATCAATCAGATTTAGATTTGATTGTACAAAGGGACATGATTGGCCAGGATGATGTGGCACTGCATGGCATAGTAGGGTCCATATAAATCCTATCCGCGCCTAGAATTTAATGCTTCTACCATTAGCCCATGCCACTAAGCCTCTCTCCCTCCTTCTCCATGCCACCCTCTAGTCCTCTCTCTCCTCTCCATGCCTAAGGGCTTTTGGGTATGGATAAGGTGCGATCCAAGCAAGTAAAAGGTGCCAAGAAAGGAAGAAGGCAACACTGCTGCAAGAGACAATGATTGTTCTTCAAAAGGAGTTTTGAAGACCTTCAAGATCAGATCTAGATCTAATTTTTGAAGGATTGATTGAAAAGGAGAAGATCTCTAGATCTTGCCTGAGTGGATATCGGTAGAGGCTAGGTGCTGAAATGACTACATCCAGAACATTAGGCAAACATCGGGATCATCATAGGATAATTGGATTACCCAAAATAAAGGTATAATTAAATTAGATTTAATTTTTATTTTTAGTTTTATTATTAGATCAATAAGATTAGATTTGAGACATCTCAAATCTAATTAGGATCTTTGAGAAAATTTTTTTGAAATATCCCTTTGATCCAATCAGATCTAAACGAACCTGATCCAAAAAATAAGACTTTTCCCTTCAACTGGTATCAGAGCCAGGTTTCATAATTTATTAGATCTAATTTTAATATATTTTTGATCTGATAATTAGATGATTTTAGATATCATATTTGATGTGATTAGATTTGAAATCAAAAAATTAAAAATTAAATAATCTAGATCTAAGATGTATGAGATGCATGACTAGACTAAGAATAGAATTATTTTATGTGTAGTTTAGGATAATAATAATTTTAATTTAATTAATTATAATTTTTAGATATATTTATTTACTATTTCTTGATATTATAAATATTATAATTAGATCTAAAAATAAAAAATAAATTTATTTAATTTGTTCAAATGAGATATGATAGATGCATGTTTAGACAAGTTGTAGAATAGTTCTACAAAATTATTTAGAATAAATTTTAATTTGATATGATCAAATTTAAATTTTATTTTTTAGATATTTATGAGATAATGTAGATCTAAAAATATGCATGATATGATACATGAGATGTATGCAAAATATATTTTTAGTTAGATCAAATTTTTATATATGTGATATATGATGTAAATCTAATTAGTTTTATAGATTTATCATATTTCTGATTAAGGCATTTTCCTTGACCATCTGATCATAAGAATGAAGTAGGGTTTAAAGGCCCTCTCCTCCCATTCAATGGGATGTTCTTATGGTGTCTAGGGGTGTTGTGCATTCGTCCTTAATCAGAAATCAAAAATTTATTTTCTGCAAAATCCTAGATCCTAAAATCTTAGAATTTTATATACATGTTTTGTTTATGAACCCTAAACTTAATTAAGAATTAAGATTATGAAATATATTAGACCTAAAATTGAGAAGTTTTAGATCTAAGACACATTCATAAAATTAGGTTTAGGCTTGGGTAGCTCAATTAGGTCTAGTGGTTGATCAAACCGAATTAGAGTTGGTTAGGTGGGATCAAGAGTACTTAAATTGACCAACCTAATAGGATTAAGTTTGGATTAAGGTCGAGTCACATGAGTGATTGATCGAGTTAAGATCTAATTAGGCTGAGTGGTTAGAGTCCGAATTATAGGCTAACCTGATTGGTTCTAGCATAATAATTTGGTGTCTAAGGTAAGTTTGGCAAACACGGTTAACTAGTTTTTAATTGGGAGCTACTTGACTCGAATGCATTCTTGTCGAGTTAATGGCATATCCCTTCCACCGATCTCACTTATCTGCCATATTTGTCGGTCCAGTCTTGATCTAAGGTGGCTAAAAATCTGAGCTGACCCATGCCACTAGGTTAGTCATAATGGTTATGGCTATGTCAAGTCGAGTTTAAAGAGACCTAAATCAAATCTTCCAAAGAAAAGATTAAGTCTATGGTCTTCCACTGTTGTAGATGTGTAGACCCTTTTCGGGGTTAATTATTTTCGATTGATCACAGTGGTTCAGTTGCACCGAGAAGATGCAACCATGTCTATTAGGCATTGGATGCTATGGGCCGGAGGATGGATTGGGCTCAATATTCTGGATACGATGAGAGTGTTAGATATATGTGCCCTAGAAGCCAGAATTGGCTGACACTTGTAATACACTTCTAGGGGCAAAATTGTAATTTTGACTATAATTAATGAAATGGGTTATTTTCTATCACACATGTGTATTTAGTGTCTGTGATACATCCTTTGAGTTAATGGTAATGATAATTCATATTTTCAAGAGTTGAAAATTTAAGACATGAATAATCATTATTAACTCATAAACAGCTCCCGACCATAGGATCATCACGAGGATGGTGATTGATCCGGAAGGTTGGTGTACAATCGCTTCTCTTTAGTAGATGAGTCTTGAGTCTACGGTGTGGAGACACCGGAGCGAGAGTACAGGTACTCGTTAGAGAACGAGGGCACTGAGCGTGACCACCTCGAGTAGTCATTAGGGAGTCTACCTTCTCGTCAATGACTGACTCGATGCTGCAGTAGTGTGTCTGGTTCTTTGACCTGAGATGCATCGGCAGTTCACCTTGAGGGTGTTATAGTTTGACTACACCATTACTCGGTCTCCTAGCCATATGGAACCCTGAGGTGTATGTTGGCTATGAGCATGTTCATTGTAGGAACTGGATTGCATCAAGATGGAATCTATCTACCTCGGTGGTAGAGGAGTAGCCCTATGATGATCATGAGAATCAAGTCCAGAAATCCATGGCCATGGTAGAGTGAAATAATAGAAAGAGTTTCTATTTAGATTTTCACATTGGACTCGAATCGAATGATTACATCATATGACAGAGACTAGGGTTTGACGAGTTCACCTTAACCCTAATCTGATCGGGGCTCAAGATAGAAGAACTGAATCACACAGGTAGCTGCACCAAGAGGTTCGCATTCAGCTCTGATGGGTTGCCACCATATACTGCTAGGTGTCACTGGTGGATTTTGGGAGCAATTAGAATGATTTAGATGATCGATCATTCTAGCTGTTCGAATCAGAAGAGTTCTGATCCATCGAAAGGAGTTTCGATGATGTCGATGATAGAGATCATGACATATCCCATTACCATACAGAACTGAACCTAACTGGGTCACACAAACAAGGGTTTGAATCTGGTGATCATCAATTGAACTGATCTAGTTCAATTGATCTGAATGAGATTCAATTAGGTTCAAGGAAATCGTGCTAGCACTCGATTGAACCTAACGTTCTTCTTTTGCTATCATAAATAAGTTGTCCTGTCTGAGCCAAAGGAGTTTGTGCTCAAATCAGAGGCCTTCATATGGTCTGACTAGGAGGTTGTCCAAGTCAGAAAAGGTTGTCTTATTTGTAAGACATTACCTGCCATTTTTGGTCACCTGCCATTTCTTGTTCTTTGACTTTGGTCAAAAGTCTACCTTTGACTGGTCAAACGTTGACCATTGACACTTTGACTTTTGACCACATGTCATGCACCTATTGGAGAGCTGGTGGGGGCCTGTCCCCCTGCCAGAACCTGGCAAGGAGAAGGGCGCACGCCACCCTAGGCGTGTGCCCAAGTTGGAGGCGCCTAGGAGTCCTTGTTGGACAAGGACTCCATCTCCTTTTTGGATTCCAATTAGAGTTCTTCTAAGAACCAACTTTGACTGGTCTTAGGCACCCTCTAAGGAGGAATCCAGGGGTCTCTATTCCCACCAATCAGATTTAGATCTGATTTCACAAAGGGTTGTGATTGGTTGGGAAGGAAGAGGAGTTGGATCACAGCTTAGTCTATAAATAAGACCCTGCGCCCAACTCAGATTCTAAGAAAGTGAATTGAGAAAGAGATTTCCCCATGCCCCAAGGCTGCCTCTCCCCTCCTTCTCCATGCCATAGTCTCTTCTCCCCTTGCTCTCCACGTCCAAAAGGAGTTTTGGACCTTGGTTGGTGCGATTCAGATCAAAGAAAGGCGATCAAAAGCAAGAAGGCTGCGCTGCTGCAAAGGACGACTGCTGATCTTCAAAAGAGTTTTGAAGATCCTCCAGATCAGATCCAGATCTAATTTTTGGAGGTGTGATAGAGAAGAAGAGGATCTCCAGATCCAACCCGAGTGGATACCGGTAGAGGCCAGGCGCTTGCGTGGCTAAGATCCAGAACCTTCCGCTGCAAACAGGATCATCAACAGGGTAATAGGATTACCCAGATCAGGTAAATTAAATTTGATTTAATTTATCTTATTTTATTTTATTTTATTAAAATAATAAGAATTCAGATCTGAAACATATCAAGATCTGATTGGGATCAAGAGAAAAATTTTTGAAATATATCTCTTGATCTGATCAGATCTGAACGAACCTGGACCGGGAAATCAGGATTTCCCTTCAACTGGTATCAGAGCCATGGTTCTAAAATTGTTTAGATCTGATTTTAAATTTATTTTAATTAAAAAATAATTGATTTTCAGATGTCACATGAGATGTGATCAGATCTGAAATCAGAAAAAATTAAAATTAAATAATTTGGATCTAAGATTAGAAGATATGCATGACTAGTTCTAAGAATAGAATAGTTCTATAGAATAGTTCTTGCATGTTTTTGATTTAATCTGATTAAATCATATTTTAGATTTCTATTTATTTACTATTTTTTGATATTATAAGTGTTATAATAACATCTAAAAAATAGCAAATAAAAATTATTTAATTTTAAATATCATATGAGATATGATTGATGCATGTCTAGACTAGTTGTAGAATAGTTCTACATAATTGTCTAGATTAGAATTTATTTTGATTAGATCAATTTAAATCTAATTTTTTAGATTATTATGAGATAATTTAGATCTGAAAAATATGCATGATTTGATACATGAGATGTATGCAAAATATGCCATGATTAGATCTAATTTGTATATGAGATATATGATATAGATCTAAAATTGTTTTGTAGTATTGCATGTTCCTGATTAAGGCGTTCCTCTTGGCCGTCCGGTCATAAGAACGAAGAAGGGTTTAAAGGCCCTCTCTTCCCATTCGATGGGGTGTTCTTATGATGTGTAGGGGTGCTGCGTGTTCGTCCTTAATCAGAAACCCAAAACTTACTTTCTGCAAAACCCTAGATCCTGAAACCCTAGGATTTATTGTGCATATTTTGTTTATGAACCCTACTTAATTAAGAATTAAGTTTATGGAATATTAATTAGGTCTAAAATTGAGAATTTTCAGATCTAAGACATATTCATAATACTGGGTTCGGGCTTGGGTAGCTCAATTAGGTCTAAGCGGTTGATCAAACCGAATCAAGAGTTGGTTAGATGGGATCAACAATGCTTAAATTGACCAGCCTAATAGGATTAAGTCTGGGTCAAGATCGAGTCACGATCAAGCAAGACCTAATTAGGCTCAGAGGTTAGAGTCTGGATTGTAGGCTAACCCAATTGGTTCTGACTCAACAATTTGGTGTCTAAGGTAAGTTTGGCACATACGACCGACTGGTTTTTAATTGGAAGCTACTCGACCTGAATGCGTTCTTGTACGAGTTAATGGCATATTCCTTCCACCGGTCTCACTTACCTGGCCATATCTGTTGACACAGTTCTGATCTGAGGTGGTCAATAATCCGAGCTAACCCATGCCACTAGGTTAGTCATAATTGTTATGACTAAGCCAAGTCTAGTTTAATGAGACCTGAATCAATTCTCCCTAAGAAAAGATTAAGTCTGAGGTCTTCCACCATTGTAGATGTGCGGGCCCTTCCCGGGGTTGATTGTTCTCGGCTGGATACAGTGGCTCAGTTGCACCGGGAAGATGCAACCATGTCTATTAGGCATTGGATGCTATGGGCTGGAGGATGAGTTGGGCTCAATATTTCGGATACGGTGAGAGACTCAATTAGGAACCCAGTCTATGCAAATGGTGGGTCTGACTTAACTAAGGAGTGGATCAATATTTCCGGATACGGTGAGATTCATGAATTAGAGACCAAGTTTGGGTGCACCATGATTAGAGAATCATTGAACAAGAGTTGTTCACTCATTGGCTAACCCATCACCAATAACTGTTAGGTGAGGTGATGAGTCAGTTGGTGAGACCGCACCACCCACTAGAAATCATTAATCATGGAGATTTTTCGCATCTCTACAGAGGGAGTGTAGGGATCCGAGAAAATAGTGGGAGCTAATTTGTTTAAAAATAAAATCCCTAAACAAATTGGTCAAGTCAAAATTACAGTATCTAACTAGAATCTTTGACTCTCTACAGGAAAATGTCTGCGTCCAACCCATTGGCACGTATCCTGGACACACATAGACTGACTGGACCCAATTATAAAGATTGGCTCAGGAACTACAAAATTATTTTGGGTTCGAGAAGTTAACCCATGTTTTGGACCAGGACCCTCCCACCTTACCAGCCCGTCCATCCATTGAACAGAGAGCGTCTCTGGAAAAATGGATTAGACGAAGATAATAAGGCCAGATATTACATGTTGGGCTCGATGTCTGATGAGCTCCAGCGCCAACATGAAGATATCGGGACTGCTCGCCAAATGTTGGCTCACCTGCAGGAGATGTTTGGTGAACAGAGTCGCGCAGCCAAATATCAAGTCACGAAATGACTTTTTAAGGCTAAGATGCGTGATGGGCAGTCAGTCCAAGATCACTGTCTGACAATGATCAAGGACATGGAAGAGCTTGAGAAGCTCGGTGTGAAGTTAGACTTGGACCTGCAGAACGATATTATTCTGCAATCCTTGACTGATGCATATGGGCAATTCATCATGAATTACCACATGCATAAACTTCAAAATTCCTTGGCCGAATTAATGAATATGCTGGTTACCGCTGAGCTTTCTATGAAAGGTTCTAAAGGCTCAGTTCTTGCTATGGAACGGACTTCTTCCAAAAGAAAGTCTTATGGAAAGAAAAAGAAGTCTGTGAAAAAGCAAAAGGTGGAAGGATCAAAGAAGAAGAAGGCAGAACCGAAGAAAAAGGCCGATGTCAAAGGAAAGTGTTTCCATTGCAACAGCGACGGCCATTGGAAGCGGAACTGCCCTACTTACCTGGCCACCCTGAAGAACAAGAAGGAAGGTCCTTCTGGAGGTATGCTCGTTATTGAGTCTAACCTTACGGTTTCTTCTGCATCCAGTTGGGTGCTTGACTCTGGTTCTAGTGCTCATCTGTGCACTTCTATGCAGGGTCTTGAGGATAGCAGGAGGCTGAGGGATGGAGACATGATCCTACGCATCGGTAATGGAGCAAGAGTTGCTGCAGTAGCCGTGGGAACATACCCTCTTCGATTACCATCTGGTTTAGACTTAGTTTTGAAAGACTGTTATTATGTGCCTGCAGCTAGCAGGAATTTGATTTCTGTTTCATGCTTAGCACAAGAAGGTTATGTGATTCACCTTCTTTAAGGACCATTGTAACATTCTTTATGAAAGAAATAAAATTGCAAATGGTTTCCTTATTAATGGTCTTTATCAGCTACATATTGATGTACCTGTTCTAACTATCGAGCAAAACGTGAATGCCAAACGACCTAGGGATAGTCCAAACGACAGATATCTATGGCACCTGAGATTAGGTCATATAGCAGAAGATAGGATCAACAAATTGGAGAAAAATGGGCTATTGAGTCCATTGACTTTCGAGTCATATCCAACTTGTGAATCTTGTCTTCAAGGCAAAATGACTAAACTCCCTTTTGTTGGACATGGGGAGAGGGCCACAGATCTCCTTGCCCTAGTACATACTGATGTGTGCGGCCCATTTGATGTGCCGGCTAGAGGCAATTTTGTCTACTTCATTACCTTTACCGATGATCTGTCTAGGTATGGGTATGTGTATCTTATGAGACACAAGTCTGAAGCTTTTGAAAAGTTCAAAGAATTCAGACATGAAGTAGAAAAACAAACTGGAAAACCCATTAAGGTTCTTCGATCAGATCGAGGAGGTGAATACCTTAGCCGGGAATTCCTAGACTATCTCAAGGAAAAATGGCATAGTCTCTCAATGGACTCCACCAGGAACACCTCAACTCAACGGGGTTTCAGAATGGAGAAATCGGACTCTATTGGATATGGTTCG
Source organism: Cocos nucifera (assembly GCA_006176705.1). Lineage (NCBI taxonomy): Eukaryota > Viridiplantae > Streptophyta > Magnoliopsida > Arecales > Arecaceae > Cocos > Cocos nucifera. Next base: position 19,493 of record QRFJ01007874.1, on the reverse strand, counting down.
ATCCATGATGAGCTTCACAGACCTCCCTGATTTTCTTTGGGGACACTCATTGTTAACTTCAATTCTATCTACTGAATAGGGTTCCCTCTAAAACCGTTCCTACCACACCGTATGAGATATGGCACGGTAAGAAACCAAGTCTGAGTCATCTCAGAATTTGGGGTTGTCCGGCTCATGTCAAAAGACAACAAGCGGACAAGTTAGAGTTTAGGTCCTTTAGAGCTCGATTCATAGGATATCCTAAAGAGTCATTAGGATACTATTTCTACATTCAGAAGACCACAATGTGATTGTGAGTCGACATGCCATCTTTCTTGAAAAATAGTTTATTCAAGATAGCGGCATTGGAAAGCAGATTAAGCTTGATGAGAAAGTCTCACAAGCAGAACGAGCTAAGGACCAATTGGAACCAAATCAGGTTGAGCCAATAAGAACACTACCTCCTCCACCTCGTAGATCGGAAAGAGTTTTCCCATCCCCCTGAAAGATACTTAGGTATTATTTCAGAGGATGTAGAGGAAAATGTTCCTCGTAGGTAATGGTGCTCATGGTGATGATCCCAAAACCTACAACGAGGCGATATCAGATATCGACTCCGAGAAATGGCTAGAGGCAATGCAGTCAGAAATTGACTCGATGCACTCAAACCAAGTCTGGACCTTGGTAGATCCACCAGAAGGTATAGTACCTATTGGGTGTAAATGGATCTTCAAGAGAAAGATTGGTGCAGATGGGAATGTGGAGACATTCAAGGCTAGACTAGTGGCAAAAGGTTATAGTCAACGCGAAGGCATTGACTATCAGGATACCTTTTCCCCAGTAGCTATGCTAAAATCCATCCGCACATTGCTTGCCTGTTGCAGCCTATTTCGATTATGAAATATGGCAAATGGACGTGAAAACGGCATTCCTTAAATGGATATCTTGAGGAAGATATCTATATGGAACAGCCGCTAGGTTTCACATCCAGTGATACTGATCACAAGGTTTGCAAGCTGCAAAGGTCCATATATGGACTTAAGCAAGCATCTCGGAGCTGGAACACTCGTTTCAATGATGTGATCAAAAAGTTTGGTTTCATCAAAAATGAAGAGGAACCATGTGTTTTCAAAAAGGGTCAGTGGGAGCGCTGTTGTCTTCCTCGTATTGTACGTGGATGACATCCTCCTTATTGGGAATGATATTCCCATGTTGACATCAGTCAAGATGTGGTTGTCCAAGGAATTCTCCATGAAAGACCTAGGTGAAGCATCCTTTATTCTAGGAATTAAGGTCTATAGGGATAGACCGAATAGGATGCTAGGACTTTCACAGAAGATGTACATAGAGGAAGTACTAAAGAGGTTTAGTATGGAAAACTCTAAGAGGGGATTAATACCCTTCAGACATGGTATTCATCTTTCCAAGAAGATGTGCCCCAGCACACCTGAGGAAATAGAACGCATGAGCAAGATCCCTTATGCTTCTGCAATAGGGAGCCTCATGTATGCCATGCTATGTACACGACCTGATATAGCCCATGCTGTGAGTGTCACAAGCAGATATCAGTCAAATCCAGGTGAAGAACACTGGACTTCTGTGAAATGTATCCTTAAGTACTTGAGAAGAACTAAGGATATGATGTTGGTCTTTGGTAATGGAGAACTCCAAGTCCAGGGATACACAGACTCGGATTTCATGTCCGATATAGATGATCGAAAGTCGACATCTGGCAGACTGTTTGTGCTGGAAGAGTTTCATAGCAAACGGTGATATCATCATCTCATCCGCGATTACCTTGAGAAAGGTTACGTCGAGGTCAAGAGAGTCAACTCCACAGATAATGTGGCAGACCCACTTACAAAGCCGTTGGGCCAGCAGAAGATCGAAGCCCACCTTGAGAAGATGGGACTTAGACTTGTAGCCAATTGGCTTTAGGACAAGTGGGAGATTGTTAGATATATGTGCCCTAGAAGCCAGAATTGGCTGACACTTGTAATACACTTCTAGGGGCAAAATTATAATTTTGACTAATAATCAATAAAATGGGTTATTTTCTATCACATATGTGTATTTAGTGTCTGTGATACATCCTTTGAGTTAATGGTAATGATAATTCATATTTTCAAGAGTTGAAAATTTAAGACATGAATAATCATTATTAACTCATAAAATGCTCCCGACCATAGGATCATCACGAGGATGGTGATTGATCCGGAAGGTTGGTGTACAATCGCTTCTCTTTAGTAGATGAGTCTTGAGTCTACGGTGTGGAGACACCGGAGCGAGAGTACAGGTACTCGTTAGAGAACGAGGGCACTGAGCGTGACCACCTCGAGTAGTCATTAGGGAGTCTACCTTCTCGTCAATGACTGACTCGATGCTGCAGTAGTGTGTCTGGTTCTTTGACCTGAGATGCATCGGCAGTTCACCTTGAGGGTGTTATAGTTTGACTACACCATTACTCGGTCTCCTAGCCATATGGAACCCTGAGGTGTATGTTGGCTATAGCATGTTCATTGTAGGAACTGGATTGCATCAAGATGGAATCTATCTACCTCGGTGGTAGAGGAGCAGCCCTATGATGATCATGAGAATCAAGTCCAGAAATCCATGGCCATGGTAGAGTGAAATAATAGAAAGAGTTTCTATTTAGATTTTCACATTGGACTCGAATCGAATGATTACATCATATGACAGAGACTAGGGTTTGACGAGTTCACCTTAACCCTAATCTGATCGGGGCTCAAGATAGAAGAACTTGAATCACACAGGTAGCTGCACCAAGAGGTTCGCATTCAGCTCTGATGGGTTGCCACCATATACTGCTAGGTGTCACTGGTGGATTTTGGGAGCAATTAGAATGATTTAGATGATCGATCATTCTAGCTGTTCGAATCAGAAGAGTTCTGATCCATCGAAAGGAGTTTCGATGATGTCGATGATAGAGATCATGACATATCCCATTACCATACAGAACTGAACCTAACTGGGTCACACAAACAAGGGTTTGAATCTGGTGATCATCAATTGAACTGATCTAGTTCAATTGATCTGAATGAGATTCAATTAGGTTCAAGGAAATCGTGCTAGCACTCGATTGAACCTAACGTTCTTCTTTTACTATCATAAATAAGTTGTCCTGACTGAGCCAAAGGAGTTTGTGCTCAATCAGAGGCCTTCATATGGTCTGACTGGAGGTTGTCCAAGTCAGAAAAGGTTGTCTTATTTTGTAAGACATTACCTGCCATTTTTGGTCACCTGCCATTTCTTGTTCTTTGACTTTGGTCAAAAGTCTACCTTTGACTGGTCAAACGTTGACCATTGACACTTTGACTTTTGACCACATGTCATGCACCTATTGGAGAGCTGGTGGGGGCCTGTCCCCCTGCCAGAACCTGGCAAGGAGAAGGGCGCACGCCAAGGGTAGGCGTGTGCCCAAGTTGGAGGCGCCTAGGAGTCCTTGTTGGACAAGGACTCCATCTCCTTTTTGGATTCCAATTAGAGTTCTTACTAAGAACCAACTTTGACTGGTCTTAGGCACCCTCTAAGGAGGAATCCAGGGGTCTCTATTCCCACCAATCAGATTTAGATCTGATTTCACAAAGGGTTGTGATTGGTTGGGAGGAAGAGGAGTTGGATCACAAGCTTAGTCTATAAATAAGACCCTGCGCCCAACCCAGATTCTAAGTCAAAGTGAATTAAAAGAGATTTCCCACGCCCCAAGGCTGCCTCTCCCCTCCTTCTCCATGCCATAGTCTCTTCTCCCCTTGCTCTCCACGTCCAAAAGGAGTTTTGGACCTTGGTTGGTGCGATTCAGATCAAAGAAAGGCGATCAAAAGCAAGAAGGCTGCGCTGCTGCAAAGGACGACTGCTGATCTTCAAAAGAGTTTTGAAGATCCTCCAGATCATATCCAGATCTGATTTTTGGAGGTGTGATAGAGAAGAAGAGGTTCTCCAGATCCAACCCGAGTGGATACCGGTAGAGGTCAGGCGCTTGCGTGGCTAAGATCCAGAACCTTCCGCTGCAATCAGGATCATCTACAGGGTAATAGGATTACCCAAATCAGGTAAATTGAATTTGATTTAATTTATCTTATTTTATTTTATTTATTAAAATAATAAGAATTAGATCTGAAACATATCAAGATCTAATTAAGATCAAGAGAAAAATTTTTGAAATATATCTCTTGATCTAATCAGATCTGAACGAACCTGGACCGGGAAATCAGGATTTCCCTTCAGAGAGACCCAATTCGGAATCCAATCTATGCAAATGATGGGTCTGACTTAACTAATGAGTGGATCAATATTTCGGGCACGGTGAGATTCATGAATTAGAGATCAAGTCTGGGTGCACTATGATTAGAGAATCATTGGACAAAAGTTGTTCACTCATTGACTTACCCATCATCAATAACTGTTAGGTGAGGTGATGAGTCAGTTCGTGGGACTGCACCACCCATTAGAAATCAGTAATCATGAAGATTTTCACATCTCTATAAAGGAAGTGTAGGGATCCAAGAAAATAGTAGATGCTAATTTATTTAAAAATTATATTTTTAAATAAATTGATCAAGTGTTAATTACAAAATCCAGCTAGACACTTTGACTCTCTATAGAAAAAAAGAAAATGTCTGCGTCCAACCCACTAGCCTATATCCTGGATACCCATAGATTGACCAAACCTAATTACAAGGATTGGCTCCGAAACTTCAAAATTATTTTGGATTTTGAGAAGTTGACTCATGTTTTGGATCAGGATCCCCCCACCTTACTAGCTCGTCCATCCGCTGAATAGAGAGCATCTCTTGACAAGTGGATGGATGAAGATAATAAGGCTAGATACTATATGTTGGGCTCGATGTCTAATGAGCTTCAGTGCCAACATGAAGATATCAAGACTGCCCGCCAAATATTGGATCACCTGCAAGAGTTGTTTGGTGAACAAAGTCGTGCAGCCAAATATTAGGTCACTAAATGACTGTTTAAGGTAAAAATGCATGATGGGCAGTCAATCCAAGATCATTATTAGATGATGATCAAGAACTTGGAAGAGCTTGAGAAGCTCAGAGTAAATTTAGATTAGAATCTATAGAATGATATAATTCTGCAATCCTTGAGTGATGCATATGGGCGGTTCATCATGAATTACCAAATGCATAAACTTTAGAATACTCTAGTCAAGCTTATGAATATGCTGGTTACTGCTGAGCTTTTTATGAAAGATTCTAAAGGCTCAGTACTTGCTATGAAATAGACTTCTTCCAAGAGAAAGTTTTTTGAAATGAAGAAGAAGTCTGTGAAAAAACAAAAGATGGAAGGTGGAAAGAAAAAGAAGGCAGAGTTGAAGAAGAAGGTCGCTGACAAAGAAAAGTATTTCCATTGTAATACTGACGGCCACTGAAAGTGAAACTATCCTACATACCTGGCCACCCTAAAGAATAAGAAGGAGACAGGTCCTTTTGGAGGTATGCTCATTATTGAATCTAACCTTACGATTTTATCTGTATCCAATTGGGTGCTTGACTCTGGTTCTAGTGCTCATTTATGTATATTCATATAGGATCTTGAAGATAGCAGGAGGCTGAGGGATGGTGAGATGATCCTACACATCGAAAATGGAGCAAGGGTTGCTGTTGTGTCCGTGGGAACCTACCCTCTTCGATTATAGTCTAGCTTAGATTTAGTACTTAAGGATTGTTATTATGTACCTGTTGCAAGCAGAAATTTGATCTCTATTTCATGTTTAGCATAAGAAGGCTATGTAATTAGTTTTCTTAAGGACCATTATAATACTCTTTATGAAAGAAATAAAATTACAAGTGGTTTTCTTATTAATGATCTTTATCAGTTACATATTGATGTATCTATCTTTAATATCAATGTGAATGTCATAAGATCAAAACTGTTAGATATGTGAGTCCTAGAAGCCAGAATTGGCTAACACTTGTTATACACTTCTAAGAGCAAAATTATAATTTTGACTATAAATAATAAAATAGATTATTTTCTATCATAATATTTACTATCTGTGATACATCCCTTGAGTTAATGGCAATGATAATTTTTATTTTCAAGAGTTGAAAATTTAAGACATGAATTTTCATTATTAACTCATAAAATGCTCCTGACCATAGGATCATCATGAGGATGGTGATTGATCTAGAAGGTTGGTGTATAATTGCTTCTTTATAGTAGATGAGTCTTGAGTCTATGGTATAGAAACATCGGAGTAAGAGTACAGGTACTTGTTAGAGAATGAGGGCATTGAGCGTGACCATCTCGAGCAGTCATTAAGAAGTCTACCTTCTCATCGATGACTAGCTCGAAGCTGCAGTGGTGTGTCTGCTTCTTTGATTTGAGATGCAACGATAGTTCACCTTGACGGTGTTATAGTTTGACTACACGATGACTCGGTCTCCTAGCCATTCAAAATCCTGAGGTGTATGTCGGCTATAGCATTTTCATTTTAGGAATTGGATTGCACCAAGAGGGAATCTATTTAGCTCAGTAGATGAGGAGTAGCCCTATGATGATCATGAGAATCAAATTAATAAGCCCATGGCCATGGTAGTGTTAAATAATAGAAAGAGTTTCTATTAAGATTTTCACATTGGATTTGAATCGAATGATTAATTCATATGATGGATATTAGGGTTTGACGATTTCACCTTAACCCTAATCCGATTGGGGCTCAAGATAGAAGAACTTAATCACATAGATAACTACACCGAGAGGTTCATTTTTAGTTCTTATGGGTTGCCAGCATATACTGCTAGATGTCAATAGTAGATTTTGGGAGCAGTTAGAATGATTTGGATGATCGATCATTCTAGTTATCTAAATCAGAAAAGTTCTGATCCATCGGAAGGTATTTCGATGATGTCAATGATAGAGATCGTGATATATCTCATTACCATATGGAGCTGAACCTAAATGGATCACACAAACAAGGATTTGGATCTGAATATCATCAATTAGACTAACCCAGCTCAATTGATTTGAATTAGATTCAATTAGGTTCAAGGAAATCATTCTAGCACATGATTGAGTCTATTGTTCTCCTTCAACAATCATCAAAAGTTGTCTCGACTGAGCCAAATATGTTTGGCCTCACTCATGTACCTATACTTGGTCTAACTAGAGCTTGTCCAGATCAGAAAAGAGTTATCTTAATTTATGAGATAAATTTGAGACAATACTTGCCATTTTTCGTCACCTGCTAATTCTTGTCTTTTGACTTTGGTCAAACATTGACTTTTGATACTTAGACATCTACCCATGTTTCATGCATCCATAGGAGAGAGATTTGGCTTTTATCCCTCTGCTAGAAAGAGTTAAGAAGGGGTGCATGCCTAGGGAGGCATGCACCTAAGGATAATGATGCTTGGAGTCCCATACAGATGGGACTCCAGGTTGCTTCATGATATCGAACAAGGTGGTGCCAAAGACTCTACTTTGATCAGTCTTGGCACCACCTAAGGATGTTTGAGAGAGGCTCTCATCTAATTGGATCAGATGATGTCATCCCATCAATCAGATTTAGATCTGATTGCACAAAGTGATGTGATTGGCCGGGATGATGTAGCACTGCATGGCGCAGTAGGATCTATATAAACCCTATCTGCGCCTAGGTTTGAGAGAGATCTCTCCTTGCCCATGCCACATAGCCCTCTCCCCTCTTTTCCATACCTATCTCTAATCTTCTCTCTCCTCTCCTCGCCCAAGAGGCTTTGGGCTCATGTTTGGTGCGATCCAGGAAAGAGAAAGGCGATAAGAAAGGAAGAAGGCAGTATTGCTGCAAGAGACGACATCGGATCTTCAAAAATTATTTTAAAGATCTTCAAGATCAGATCCAGATTTAATCTTTGAAGAAAAGATTAAGAAGAAGAAGATCTTCAGATCCTGCCCAAGTGGATACCAGTAGAGGCCAGGCGATTGCGTGGCTGCATCCAGAATCTCAAAAAATCAGCAGGATCATCATAAGGTAATAAGATTACCCAAGAACAAGGTATAAATTAAATCTAATTTATTTTATTTTATTTTATTTATTATATTTATCAAATTAGATTTAAAAAGTATCAGATCTAATTTAGATCTAATTTTTTTTTTTGAAATATTCCTCTTGATCAAATCAGATCTGAATGAACTTGACCTAGGAAATAAGACTTTTGTTTCAATTAGTATCAGAGCTAGGTTCCCATAAATAATTTAGATCTAATTTTAATTTATTTTTAATCTAATAATTAGATGATTTTAGATAACACATGATATGTGATTAGATCTAAAATAAAGAAAATTAAAAATTAAATAATTTAGATCTAAGTTGTACAAGATGCATGACTAGTTGTAGAATACAATTATTCTATGTATAGTCTTGCATGATCATAATTTAATTTGATTAAGTTATTTTTTTAGATTTATTTATTTACTATTTTTTGATGTTTTAAATATTATAATAAGATCTAAAAAAATAAAAAATAAAATTATTTAATTTTTGGTTCATATGAGATATGATGAATGCATGTTTAGACTAGTTGTAGAATAGTTCTACATAATTATCTAGAATAGAATTTATTTTGATATGATCAACTTAAATTTAATTTTCTAAATGATTATGAGATAATTTAGATCCAAAAATATGTATGATATGATACATGAGATGTATGCAAAATATGTTTATAGTTAGATCAATTTTTATATATGAGATATATGATGTAGATCTACCTAGTTTTGTAGTTTTCATATTTCTGATTAAGGCATTCTCCTTGGCCGTCCGATCATAAGAATAAAGTAGGGTTTAAATATCCTCTCCTCTCATTCGATGGGGTATTTTTATGATGTGTAGGGGTGCAGCGCATTCGTCCTTAATCAAAAACCTAAAAATTTATTTTCTGCAAAACCATAGATCCTGAAATCCTAAGATTTTATTTATATGTTTTGTTTATGAACCCTAAACTTAATTAAGAATTAAGATTATGAAATATGTTAAGTCTAAAAATTAAAATTTTTCAGATTTAAGATATATTCATAAAATTGGGTTCGGGCTTGGGTAGCTCAATTAGGTCTAAGCGGTTGATCAAATCGAATCAAGAGTTGGTTAGATGGGATCAAGAGTGCTTAAATTGACCAGCCTAATAGGATTAAGTCTGGGTCAAGATCGAGTCACGTGAGTGATCGATCAAGCTAAGACCTAATTAGGCTCAGTGGTTAGAGTCTGGATTGTAGGCTAACCTGATTGGTTCTGGCTCAATAATTTGGTGTCTAAGGTAAGTTTGGTAGATACGATCGACTGATTTTTAATTGAGAGCTACTCGACTCGAATGCATTCTTGTCGAGTTAATGGCATATCCCTTCCACCGGTCTCACTTACCTAGCCATATTTGTTGACCCAGTCCTGATCTAAGGTGGTTAATAATCCGAGCTAACCCATGCCACTAGGTTAGTCATAATGGTTATGGCTATGTCAAGTCTAGTTTAATGAGACCTAAATCAAATCTTCCTAAGAAAAGATTAAGTCTAAGGTCTTCCACCATTGTAGATGTGCGGGCCCTTCCTGGGGTTGATTATTCTTGGCTGGTTATAGTGGTTCAGTTGCACCGAAAAGATGCAACCATGTCTATTAGGCATTGGATGCTATGGGCTGGAGGATGGATTGGGCTCAATATTCTGGATACGGTGAGAGACCCAATTAAGAATCCAATCTATGCAAATGGTGGGTCTGACTTAACTAAGGAGTGGATCAATATTTTGGGCACGGTGAGATTCATGAATTAGAGACCAAGTTTGGGTGCACCATGATTAGAGAATCATTGAACAAGAGTTGTTCACTCATTGGCTAATCCATCACCAATAACTATTAGGTGAGGTGATGAGTCAGTTGGTGGGATCGCACCACCCACTAGAAATCATTAATCATGGAGATTTTTCGCATCTCTACAGAGGGAGTGTAGGGATCCAAGAAAATAGTGAGAGCTAATTTATTTAAAAATAAAATCTCTAAATAAATTGGTCAAGTCTTAATTACAATATCTAACTAGAAACTTTGACTCTCTATAGAAAAATGTCTGCGTCCAACCCACTAGCATGTATCCTAGACACCCATAGACTGACCTGAACCTAATTACAAGGATTGACTTCGAAACTTCAAAATTATTTTGGGTTCTGAGAAGTTAACTCATGTATTAGATCAGGACCCCCCCACCTTACCAGCTCGTCCATCCGCTGAATAAAGAGAGCATCTCTTGATAAATGGATGGACGAAGATAATAAGGCCAGATACTACATGTTGGGCTCGATGTCTGATGAGCTTCAGCACCAACATGAAGATATCAGGACTGCCCGCCAAATGTTGGCTCACCAACAAGAGATGTTTGGTGAACAGAGTCATGCGCAGCCAAGTATCAAGTCACTAAATGACTATTCAAGGCTAAAATGCGTGATGGGCAGTCAGTCCAAGATCATTATCTGATGATGATCAAGGACTTGGAAGAGCTTGAGAAGCTCGGAGTGAAGTTGGACCTTGGATCTGTAGAATGATATAATTCTGCAATCCTTGACTGATGCATATGGGACAGTTCATCATGAACTACCATATGCATAAACTTCAAAATTCTCTGGCCGAGCTTATGAACATGCTGGTTACTGCTGAGCTTTCTATGAAAGATTCTAAAGGCTCAGTACTTGCTATGGAATGGACTTCTTCCAAGAGAAAGTCTTTTGGAAAGAAGAAGAAGTCTATGAAAAAGTAGAAGGTGGAAGGTGGAAAAGAAAAAGAAGGCAGAGCTAAAGAAGAAAGCCGCTGACAAAGAAAAGTATTTTCATTGCAACATGCTGATGGCCACTGGAAGCAAAACTGCCCTACTTACCTGGCCACCCTGAAGAATAAGAAGGAGGTAGGTCCTTCTGGAGGTATGCTCGTTATTGAGTCTAACCTTATGATTTCTTCTGCATCCAGTTGGATGCTTGACTCTGGTTCTAGTGCTCATTTGTGCACTTTCATGTAGGATCTTGAGGATAGCAGGAGGCTGAGGGATGGTGAGATGATCCTACATGTTCAAAAATGGAGCAAGGGTTGCTGTTGTGGCCATGGAAACATACCCTCTTCGACTACCATCTGGTTTAGACTTAGTACTTAAAGATTGTTATTATGTGCCTGCTGCAAGCAGAAATTTGATTTTCTGTTTTCATGCTTAGCACTAGAAGGCTATGTAATTAGTTTTCTTAAGGACCATTATAACATTCTTTATGAAAGAAATAAAATTGCAAGTGGTTTCCTTATTAACAGTCTTTATCAGTTACATATTGATGTATCTATTTTTAATATCGAGCAAAATATGAATGCCATAAGAATCAAAATGACCTAGGGATAGTCCAAATGATAGGTATCTATGGCACCTAAGGACTAGGTCATATAGCAGAAGATAGGATTAACAAATTGGAGAAAATTGGGCTATTGAGTCCATTGACTTTCGAGTCATATCCAATTTGTGAATCTTGTCTTCATGGCAAAATGACTAAGCTTCCCTTTTGTAGGACATGGGGAAAGGGCCATGGATCTTCTTGCCCTAGTACATACTGATGTGTGCGGCCCATTTGATGTGCCGGCTAGAGGCAACTTTGTCTACTTCATAACCTTTATCGATGATTTATCTCGGTATGGGTATGTGTATCTTATGAGACACAAGTCTGAAGCTTTTGAAAAGTTCAAAGAAATTCAGACATGAAGTAGAAAAGCAAACTGAAAAATCCATTAAGATTCTTCGATCAGATCGAGGAGGTGAATACCTTAGTCAAAAATTTCTGACTATCTCAAGCAAAATGGCATAGTCTCTCAATGGACTCCACCTGGAACACCTCAACTCAATGGAAATTTCAGAATGGAGGAATCGGACCCTATTAGATATGGTCCGATCCATGATGAGCTTCACAGACCTTCCTGATTTTCTTTGGGGACATAGTTTGTTAACTACAATATATTTACTGAATAGGGTTTCCTTCTAAAATCATTCCTACCACACCGTATGAGATATGGCATGGTAAGAAACCAAGTCTGAGTCATCTCAGAATTTGGGGATTGTCCGGCTCATGTCAAAAGACAACAAGCGGACAAGTTAGACTATAGGTCCTTTAGAGCTCGATTTATAGGATATCCTAAAGAGTCATTAGGATATTATTTCTACATTCAGAAGATCACAATGTGATTGTGAGTCGACATGCCATCTTTCTTGAAAAATAGTTTATTCAAGATGGTGGCATTGGAAAGCAGATCAAGCTCGAGGAGAAAGTCTCACAAGAGCAACGAGCTAAGGACCCAAATGGAACCAAATCAGGTTGAGCCAATACAATCACTACCTCCTCCACCTCGTAGATCGAAAAGAGTTTTTCCATCCCCCTGAGAGGTACTTAGGTACTATTTCAGAGAAAGTAGAGAAAATGTTCCTCATAGGTAATGGGGTTCATGGTGATGATCCCAAAACCTATAACGAGGCGATATCGGATATCGACTCCTGAGAAATGGTTAGAGGCAATGAAGTCAGAAATTGACTCGATGCACTCAAACCAAGTCTGGACCTTGGTAGATCCACCAGAAGGTATAGTACCTATTGGGTGTAAATGGATCTACAAGAGAAAGATTGGTGCAGATGGAAATGTGGAGACATTCAAAGCTAGATTAGTGGCAAAAGGTTATAGTCAATGCGAAGGCATTGACTATCAGGATACCTTTTTGCCAGTAGCTATGCTAAAATCCATCCGCACATTGCTTGCTATTGCAGCCTATTTTGATTATGAAATATGGCAAATGGACATGAAAATGGCATTCTTAAATGGATACCTTGAGGAAGATATCTATATGGAACAGCCGCTAGGTTTCACATCCAGTGATGCTGATCACAAAGTATGCAAGCTGCAAAGGTCCATATATGGACTTAAGCAAGCATCTCGAGCTGGAATACTCATTTTAATGATGTGATCAAATTATTTGATTTCATCAAGAATGAGGAAGAACCATGTATCTTCAAAAAGGTCAGTGGGAGCACTATTGTCTTCCTCATATTGTACGTGGATGATATCCTCCTTATTGGAAATGATATTCTCATGTTGACCATAGTTAAAATGTGGTTATCCAAAGAATTCTCCATGAAAGACCTAGGAGAAGCATACTTTATTCTAGGAATTAAGATCTATAGAGATAGACTGAATAGGATACTAGGACGTTCACAGAAGATTTATATAGAGGAAGTGCTAAAGAGGTTTAGCATTGAAAACTCCAAGAGGGGTTTGGTACCCTTCAGACATGGCATTCATCTTTCCAAGAAGATGTGCCCTAGCACTCCTGAGGAGATAGAACACATGAGTAAGATCCCTTATGCTTTTGAAATAGGGAGCCTCATCAATGCCATGTTATGTACATAACCTGATATAGCTCATGCTGTGAGTGTCATGAGCAGATATCAGTCAAATCTAGGTGAAGAACACTGGACTTTTGTAAAATGTATCCTTAGGTACTTGAGAAGAACTAAGGATATGTTGTTGGTTTTTGGTAATGGAGAACTCCAAGTCCAAGGGTATACAGACTCAAATTTTATGTTTGATGTAGATGATCGAAAGTCGACATCTAGGAGTCTGTTTGTGTGTAATGGTGGTGCTATCAGTTGAAAGAGTTCCAAGCAGACAGCGATAGCAAATTCCATCATGGAAGTAGAGTACATTGCTGCATCAGAAGCTGTGAAGGAAGCATTCTGGTATAAGAAGTTTGCCACAGAGATCGGAGTGATGCCATCAGATGACATTCCTCTATACTACGACAACACTAATGCCATAGCCCTAGCTAAGGAACCGAGGTCTCATAAAAAATTCAAGTACATCGAGCGGTGATACCATCTTATCCGCGATTACCTCAAAAAGGGTTACATCTGAAGGGAAATCCTGATTTCCCGATCCAGATTCGTCCAGATCTGATCAGATCAAGAGATATATTTCAAAAATTTTTCTCTTGATCCCAATCAGATCTTGATATGTTTCAGATCAGATTCTTATTATTTTAATAAATAAAATAAAATAAGATAAATTAAATTAAATTTAATTTACCTGATTTGGGTAATCCTATTACCCTGTAGATGATCCTGATTGCAGCGGAAGGTTCTGGATCTAGCCATGCAAGCGCCTGGCCTCCACCGGTATCCACTCGGGTTGGATCTGGAGATCCTCTTCTTCTCTATCACACCTCCAAAAATCAGATCTGGATCTGATCTGGAGGATCTTCAAAACTCCTTTTGAAGATCAGCAGTCGTCCTTTGCAGCAGTGCAGCCTTCTAGCTTTTGATCGCCTTTCTTTTGATCTGGAATTGCACCAACCAAGGTCCAAAACTCCTTTTGGACGTGGAGAGGAGAAGGAGGAGAAGGTTTGGCATGGAGGAAGAGGGGAGAGGCAGCCTTGGGGCATGGGAAATCTCTGATTCAATTGCATTAGAATCTGAGTTGGGCGCAGGGTCTTATTTATAGACTAAGCTGTGATCCAACTCCTCTTCTTCCCAACCAATCACAACCCTTTGTGAAATCAGATCTAAATCTGATTGGTGGGAATAGAGTCCCCTGGATTCCTCCTTAGAGGGTGCCTAAGACCAGTCAAAGTTGGTTCTTAGGAGAACTCTAATTGGAATCCAAAAAGGAGATGGAGTCCTTGTCCAACAAGGACTCCTAGGCGCCTCCAACTTGGGCACACGCCAAGGGTGGCGTGCGCCCTCCTCCTTGCCAGGTTCTGGCAGGGGGACAGGCCCCCACCAGCTCTCCAATAGGTGCATGACATGTGGTCAAAAGTCAAAGTGTCAATGGTCAACATTTGACCAGTCAAAGGTAGACTTTTGACCAAAGTCAAAGAACAAGAAATGGCAGGTGACCAAAAATGGCAGGTAATGTCTTACAAAATAAGACAACCTTTTCTGACTTGGACAACCTCCAGTCAGACCATATGAAGGCCTCTGATTGAGCACAAACTCCTTTGGCTCAGTCAGGACAACTTATTTATGATAGTAAAAGAAGAACGTTAGGTTCAATCGAGTGCTAGCACGATTTTCCTTGAACCTAATTGAATCTCATTCAGATCAATTGAACTAGATCAGTTCAATTGATGATCACCAGATTCAAACCCTTGTTTGTGTGACCCAGTTAGGTTCAGTTCTGTATGGTAATGGGATATGTCATGATCTCTATCATCGACATCATCGAAACTCCTTTCGATGGATCAGAACTCTTCTGATTCGAACAGCTAGAATGATCGATCATCTAAATCATTCTAATTGCTCCCAAAATCCACCAGTGACACCTAGCAGTATATGGTGGCAACCCATCAGAGCTGAATGCGAACCTCTTGGTGCAGCTACCTGTGTGATTAAGTTCTTCTATCTTGAGCCCCGATCAGATTAGGGTTAAGGTGAACTCGTCAAACCCTAGTTCTCTGTCATATGATGTAATCATTCGATTCAAGTCCAATGTGAAAATCTAAATAGAAACTCTTTCTATTATTTCACTCTGCCATGGCCATGGGCTTCTGGACTTGATTCTCATGATCATCATAGGGCTGCTCCTCTACCACCGAGGTAGATAGATTCCATCTTGATGCAATCCAGTTCCTACAATGAACATGCTATAGCCAACATACACCTCAGGGTTCCATATGGCTAGGAGACCGAGTAATGGTGTAGTCAAACTATAACACCCTCAAGGTGAACTGCCGATGCACCTCAGGTCAAAGAACCAGACACACTACTGCAGCATCGAGTCAGTCATTGACGAGAAGGTAGACTTCCTAATGACTACTCGAGGTGGTCACGCTCAGTGCCCTCGTTCTCTAACGAGTACCTGTACTCTCGCTCCGGTGTCTCCACACCGTAGACTCAAGACTCATCTACTAAAGAGAAGCGATTGTACACCAACCTTCCGGATCAATCACCATCCTCGTGATGATCCTATGGTCGGGAGCATTTTATGAGTTAATAATGATTATTCATGTCTTAAATTTTCAACTCTTGAAAATATGAATTATCATTACCATTAACTCAAAGGATGTATCACAGACACTAAATACACATATGTGATAGAAAATAACCCATTTTATTGATTATAGTCAAAATTATAATTTTGCCCCTAGAAGTGTATTACAAGTGTCAGCCAATTCTGGCTTCTAGGGCACATATATCTAACAATCTCCCACTTGTCCTAAAGCCAATTGGCTACAAGTCTAAGTCCCATCTTCTCAAGGTGGGCTTCGATCTTCTGCTGGCCCAACGGCTTTGTAAGTGGGTCTGCCACATTATCTGTGGAGTTGACTCTCTTGACCTCGACGTAACCCTTCTCGAGGTAATCGCGGATGAGGTGGTATCGCCGCTCAATGTGCTTGGATTTCTGGTGAGACCTCGGCTCCTTAGCAAGGGCTATGGCGCCATTGTTGTCGCAGTATAGAGGAATGGCATCTGATGGCATTACTCCAATTTCTGCAGCAAACTTCTTATACCAGAATGCTTCCTTCGCAGCCTCTGATGCAGCGATATATTCTGCTTCCATGGTGGAATCTGCTATCACGATTTGCTTGGAACTCTTTCAGCTGACAGCACCACCATTGCACACAAACAGACTCCCAGATGTCGACTTTCGATCATCTATATCGGACATGAAATCCGAGTCTGTGTATCCCTGGACTTGGAGTTCTCCATTACCAAAGACCAACATCATATCCTTAGTTCTTCTCAAGTACTTAAGGATACATTTCACAGAAGTCCAGTGTTCTTCACCTGGATTTGACTGATATCTGCTTGTGACACTCACAGCATGGGCTATATCAGGTCGTGTACATAGCATGGCATACATGAGGCTCCCTATTGCAGAAGCATAAGGGATCTTGCTCATGCGTTCTATTTCCTCAGGTGTGCTAGGGCACATCTTCTTGGAAAGATGAATACCATGTCTGAAGGGTATTAATCCCCTCTTAGAGTTTTCCATACTAAACCTCTTTAGTACTTTCCTCTATGTACATCTTCTGTGAAAGTCCTAGCATCCTATTCGGTCTATCCCTATAGACCTTAATTCCTAGAATAAAGGATGCTTCACCTAGGTCTTTCATGGAGAATTCCTTGGACAACCATAATTTGACTGTTGTCAACATGGGAATATCATTCCCAATAAGGAGGATGTCATCCACGTACAATACGAGGAAGACAACAGCGCTCCCACTGACCTTTTTGAAAACACATGGTTCCTCTTCATTTTTGATGAAACCAAACTATTTTGATCACATCATTGAAATGAGTGTTCCAGCTCCGAGATGCTTGCTTAAGTCCATATATGGACCTTTGCAGCTTGCAAACCTTGTGATCAGTATCACTGGATGTGAAACCTAGCGGCTGTTCCATATAGATATCTTCCTCAAGATATCCATTTAAGAATGCCATTTTCACGTCCATTTGCCATATTTCATAATCGAAATAGGCTGCAACGGCAAGCAATGTGCGGATGGATTTTAGCATAGCCACTGGGAAAAGGTATCCTGATAGTCAATGCCTTCGCGTTGACTATAACCTTTTGCCACTAGTCTAGCCTTGAATGTCTCCACATTTCCCATCTGCACCAATCTTTCTCTTGAAGATCCATTTACACCCAATAGGTACTATACCTTCTGGTGGATCTACCAAGGTCCAGACTTGGTTTGAGTGCATCGAGTCAATTTCTGACTGCATTGCCTCTAGCCATTTCTCGGAGTCGATATCTGATATCGCCTCGTTGTAGGTTTTGGGATCATCACCATGAGCACCATTACCTACGAGGAACATTTTCTCTACTTCCTCTGAAATAATACCTAAGTATCTTTCAGGGGGATGGAAAACTCTTTCCGATCTACGAGGTGGAGGAGGTAGTGTTCTTATTGGCTCAACCTGATTTGGTTCCAATTGGTCCTTAGCTCGTTGTACTTGTGAGACTTTCTCATCAAGCTTAATCTGCTTTCCAATGCCGCTATCTTGAATAAACTATTTTTCAAGAAAGATGGCATGTCGACTCACAATCACATTGTGGTCTTCTGAATGTAGAAATAGTATCCTAATGACTCTTTAGGATATCCTATGAATCGAGCTCTGAAGGACCTAAACTCTAACTTGTCCGCTTGTTGTCTTTTGACATGAGCCGGACAACCCCAAATTCTGAGATGACTCAGACTTGGTTTCTTACCGTGCCATATCTCATACGGTGTGGTAGGAACGGTTTTAGAGGGAACCCTATTCAGTAGATAAATTGAAGTTAACAATGAGTGTCCCCAAAGAAAATCAGGGAGGTCTGTGAAGCTCATCATGGATCGAACCATATCCAATAGAGTCCGATTTCTCCATTCTGAAACCCCGTTGAGTTGAGGTGTTCCTGGTGGAGTCCATTGAGAGACTATGCCATTTTTCTTGAGATAGTCTAGGAATTCTCGGCTAAGGTATTCACCTCCTCGATCTGATCGAAGAACCTTAATGGGTTTTTCAGTTTGTTTTTCTACTTCATGTCTGAATTCTTTGAACTTTTCAAAAGCTTCAGACTTGTGTCTCATAAGATACACATACCCATACCTAGACAGATCATCGGTAAAGGTAATGAAGTAGACAAAATTGCCTCTAGCCGGCACATCAAATGGGCCGCACACATCAGTATGTACTAGGGCAAGGAGATCTGTGGCCCTTCTCCCCATGTCCAACAAAAGGGAGTTTAGTCATTTTGCCTTGAAGACAAGATTCACAAGTTGGATATGACTCGAAAGTCAATGGACTCAATAGCCCATTTTTCTCCAATTTGTTGATCCTATCTTCTGCTATATGACCTAATCTCAGGTGCCATAGATATCTATCATTTGGACTATCCCTAGGTCGTTTGGCATTCACGTTTTGCTCGATAGTTAGAAACAGGTACATCAATATGTAGCTGATAAAGACCATTAATAAGGAAACCATTTGCAATTTTATTTCTTTCATAAAGAATGTTACAATGGTCCTTAAAGAAGGTAATCACATAGCCTTCTAGTGCTAAGCATGAAACAGAAATCAAATTCCTGCTAGCTGCAGGCACATAATAACAGTCTTTCAAAACTAAGTCTAAACCAGATGGTAATCGAAGAGGGTATGTTCCCACGGCTACTGCAGCAACTCTTGCTCCATTACCGACGCGTAGGATCATGTCTCCATCCCTCAGCCTCCTGCTATCCTCAAGACCCTGCATGGAAGTGCACAGATGAGCACTAGAACCAGAGTCAAGCACCCAACTGGATGCAGAAGAAACCGTAAGGTTAGACTCAATAACGAGCATACCTCCAGAAGGACCTTCCTTCTTGTTCTTCAGGGTGGCCAGGTAAGTAGGGCAGTTCCGCTTCCAATGGCCGTCGCTGTTGCAATGGAAACACTTTCCTTTGACATCGGCCTTTTTCTTCGGCTCTGCCTTCTTCTTCTTTGCTCCTTCCACCTTTTATTTTTTCAACAGACTTTTTTCTT
>QRFJ01007873.1:0-25151 GCA_006176705.1 Cocos nucifera | reverse complement strand
GTCATTCTAGTTAATTAGGTCAGGTTGGTTATCTGGCGGGTCAGAAAAAAATACCACCCCTAAATATTTACCAAAAAAGGAAGAGAAAGAAATGTAGCAAATCTCAAGCTATGATTAATGAGCTATCAATTTGATAGCAAACCTTATTTGGTGGCAAAGCAAGTAGACAACCTTTGAATAGAATCTAACATAAATAAACTTGGGTCACTAGTAGAGATCTTTCTTACGCATAATCCTAAATCATCAAGATATTGAAAGATAATTCACAAAAACTAGATGGTCATTGAAGGTAAAAATTATAAAGACATCCCTTCAAATTTAAGCTATTATATTTAGATCTCAGAAGTCTTAAAAATATCAATTAGCTACAAAAATTTTAAATTTATTAAAATATAGCCCAACCATCTATTTGTATCTTAACGCCATTAATGTAGTAAGAAAAAGATAAAAGAACCTTAATTTAGAGTGGTTATCTTTCATTATTCATCTACTTGCATAGATCTCAAATCACTTCATTCTTTGTACTCCATCCACTTGCATAAATTTTAAAATATTCCATCCTTTATCATCCATCCACCTACACAACTATCAATGAGCTCTATTCTCTATCATTCATCCACCTACATGGATCTTAAAGTCCCCAACCTCAATCATCTATCTGCATACTATATGTAGAGTTCTACTTTGTCATCTATCCATCTGCATAGATTTTAAAGCACTTAGTGTATGATCTACTTGTCAGCATAGATTATGAAGCACTTCATTTACCATCCATTCTAGATCTCAAAATATTCCATCTTCATCCATTTAGCTACATAAATCTCAAAGTGCTTCATCTGCTTGTATAGTTCTTGAAGTACTCTATCTTCGATCATTCAAGTACTTGCATAAATCTTGAAGCACTTCATTCTCTATTATTTATCCATCAATGCAAATCTCAAAGCTCTCTATCCTCTATATCCATTTGTCAGCACAAATCTCAAAGCACTCCATCCTCAATTCATTTATCTGTAATATGGATTTCAAAATGCTCCATCCTTTATCGTCCATCCACTTGCACAAATATCAAAATGATCTATCCTACATCGTCCATCCATTTGCATAGATCTCAAAATACTTTATCTTCCATCATCCATTCGTATGTATAGATCTCAAAGCACTACATCTATTGTCATTCATTTGTTTGTACAAATATCAGAGCATCCATCCTTTATCCTTTATCTGCATGCATTGACCTTAAAGCCTTCATCCTCTATCATCCATTTAAATGGATCTTAAAGTGCTCCAACTTTTGTCATCCATCACCTAGAAATCTCAAATACTTCATCCATTGCTATATATCTCAAAGTGCTACTCCCCCCCTCTCCTCTTTCAATTCCCACGAAATAAGAGATTTTTACTAAGTTTGTGAGATGGGCGGTTTATGAATTTTATGAAAATTAGTTATTATGCGATCCTTATATAATAATGCATTATGATTCAAATAGTCGCTGAGCCACATTACAATGAATTTATAGTTTTACGGTTTGTTGACATTTTTAAACTTTGGGGGCTAAGTATATAAATGGCCTAAACTTGGAGAGGTACCTCTATAACTTTGCACAAGAAAGAATTGCATTCATGATAATAAAAAAAGAAAAATAAAAGATGAAAGATGTGGTATATGCATATGGATATAAATATAAACAAGCATACATGTATAGGTACACAAGCAAAATGGCATGTACATGTGCACATACACCGACTACTTAAGAAGCACCCAGGTGATCACATAATGAAAAATTATAATCTAATCATTCAGACCAACACTTGATGAATAGAACCCACATAAAAGAGATGATATGATTGATGTGGTACATGGCCATATGATGCATGCAACATAGGGTATAATTCCTCTCACATAACATAGCTCGGTTGAATGCAAACCATGTAAATATAGGCAGCTGCCCAATGTCACATTCGTTGATTCAACTCAATAACTCCCACTTTCTTGGCTACCTTCTACCCACAATGCATAATACCTTGAACAAAGATTTAATTATGGTTGAAGATCCTTCTCCATCAATGCTACCCATAAGACTTTTCTTTTAGATCTCCTAGTCTACTTTTGAGTTCCTTGTTCTCATTCTCATCCAAGTCCATCAACTTCCTTACAAGATGGGCTATCTCCTCCCTTCTAATAAAACCTTCCTCCTCATTCTTCTATTACAAGAATCCAGACTATTAGCGACAGTGAAATACCGTCACTAATAGTCCTTCTACCATCGCTAATAGTCCTGCCGTCGCTAATGCCATTGTAAAATTCAATCTGAAAAATTTTTATCGCTAATTGCCATTATTAGCGATGAAAGATCACTATCGCTCATAAATATATTAGCGACAGTTTTAGAGATGGAATAATTTCGTTACTAATTATTTTTTAATATAATTTTTTTAAAAAAATTAAAAATTATTAGCAATGGCAATTTCATTTCTAATGCCATCACTAATGATTATTAGCGACCAATATTACCATCGCTAATGCCATCTCTAATTTTTTTTAATTTTTAAATAAAATAAAAAATTATTTTTAAAAAAATTAGCGATGGTAATTTGATCTCTAATACGTGCTAATAGTTATTAGCGATGGAGCCCATCGCTAATACTATGATAATAGTTAATTTTTTTTTTAAAAATTAATAATAATATTTTTTTAGAATCTATTTTAAATTTTATCTGACTCGATTAAGAGGTGAGATATGTACGAATTATATAAAAATTATTGAAGTGAATTTGGGTTGGATATGGATAATGATATGCCTCATCCTGAGCCTACCCCGATAATATCTCTCTTTCATTTAAATAAAATCCAAACTCCCTCGGGTCCCCACTCCCTCCCCCCCACCCATCTTGACATCCAAATCCTAGTGGTGGCCTGACGGGTCCCCACTCAGCCACTTCTGTCCCATCCCAACATCCAAATCCTAGCGAGAGCCCAACGGGCCACCACCCCTCTCCTAACCTCGACACCCAAATCCTAGCAATGACCTAGCGAGGGCTTGGTGGTGGATGCAAAGGGTACTAACGATGGAGAGAAAATGATTAGATCTTGCTGGTGCCAGTAGCGGCTTGGTTGTGGATGAAGAGGGTGCCGGCAGCATAGAGGAAGCAAGATTGGGATCGTTCGCTCAAGGGAGGGGGCAACTAGGGTTCTATTCATGGGATCGAGTGTCGTTTGCCTGTTCGTCGAATAGATCGGCCTGATCGATGGGTATATTTGACCACTCCAAGCCTTCCATTCGATCGAGATTCCTGAGGATGGAAAAAAATAGGAAAAATCAATGAAAACAAAGGAAAGATGGAAAAAATTAAAAGATAAGACCCTTTCCCATAATTTCTTTCTCTTTTCACCTATTTTCAGTT
This sequence comes from Cocos nucifera, assembly GCA_006176705.1. Taxonomy (NCBI): domain Eukaryota; kingdom Viridiplantae; phylum Streptophyta; class Magnoliopsida; order Arecales; family Arecaceae; genus Cocos; species Cocos nucifera. The sequence continues at coordinate 21,749 of QRFJ01007873.1, read as the reverse complement.
ATTTTATCCTCTTTCTTGGAGATATGTAGGGAAGGTGTTTATTTGAGGGAGATTGAGGGTTCGATCGAGGAGGTTTTGAGAGTTTTTTCTCTCAAAATTATTTTGAAAGTTTAATCTTGATAGAACCATAGAAGAGAATTTGAGGAAATTTTTAGATCCGATCCGAACCAATCCGACTTGACTCAACCAAAGATGGGTACAGGAGCGATATGGGTATGAATTTTTTCATATTGGGGTAAGTATGGATATTGGTCGACCCAACCTATTGCCATCCCTATAAAATATCTAGGTACAAGTCCTAATCTAATCATTGATTTTTAGAAGGATACTGAAGAAAATTTTGAAGACTTATCTATTTAGTTGGCCATTTGAAAAAAATAATTATTTTTCAGTCATGCTGCTAAATTTGAATGTAAACTTCATGGTAAATAATGAAAGACGAGGTTATCATGCGGATGATCCATTTTGGTTGCAGGTGTATCATCAATGACCAAAGCATCTTATCCGGAGGGACAAAAGAGAAGAACTATTACGACACAGCCATCAAGGAAGCCATCGTGGTAGTCGCATAGATGGCAACCTTCTCCTCAGGGTTGTTAGCCTCCATTGCCCACCCATTGCAGCAGTATTGGTTGGTCACTCACCGAGTTTCGGATTGGCGGGTCAAGGCAGCGCATTCTCGTCCAAGCCTCAACCGAGTTGACCAAGTTTATGAGCAAGTCCAGGGCGATGCCTACTCATATCCCAATCACTCGAGCACATCAGGTGGCTAATGTGGTAGACCAGATCTAGATAATAATTTCTCATCAACTAAAACCAATTAAAGTACTGAAAATAGTTAGCAGGGGAGAAATCAGATAATAACAATAGAGAAGTTGACGGGATGAAACAATTTTTTTATTAGATCTTTTTCTTACAATGATCCTCCCATCAGTCTGATTATTTACTACTAGCTCATCAAAGATGTCATTTAGGGATTGCACTGAAGGGCGGTCTATTTATTTTGCTATTTCAATAGTTTGTCATCCGATTGCTTACGTCCGGCATTCGCGATTGGAGCACAATCAGGTGCCATCTCCCTGATCTCCGCTTTGGGCAGGTGCTTGAGGGCCTAATTAGAAATCTTTTCATCTCCGTTCCATTTACACATATCCCAAAATAAAATAAAACTTATTTAGAACCTCATTGAAACACAGTTCATATCATCAAAATTCAGTCCAATATGTGCTATCAACATCCATTTTCGCATTCAACAGATTTTTTAAGAGGATTAAATGCCGTATCTAGAAATTGTTACAATTTTTTATTGTAATTACACAGTTCACAAGACAAGCTCCCAAATCAAATTTTAATCCAGTTTGTTAGAAAATAAACTAGGCCATTAAATAGCAGTCCCTGAAAAACTGGTTGTTTTGAAAGAAGCTCCTGTATCGATGATGTGCACTTAAGTTCTGACAGTTACTGAAATAAAAGCTTGTTAAAATTTCAAACATATCTCAAAATATTATTCGGTTAAGAATCTCTAAGATAATGCACATAATTCTGATCCAGAAAAAAAAAATTTGAAACCAAATTAGAGCAGATTTTCTGTCCTAAACATCCCTCTCAAAATAAATGTACTTGACCTGAAACTACTTATAAGGGACTCTTATAGGATTAATGTCATCATATACCCAGCGCGCAAATAAAAGATGCAATAAGAAAATAAAGCAGATTATAAGGAGGCAGATCTTCCATCATCATCAAAGTTCCATGCAGTAATTTAATTCCAGCAACAGGGCACATGGTAGAACAAATCAGCACTACTAAAAAACATGATATATTATAAGATGTGGCAAAACATCAGTTCACTCATAAGATTAGAGATATCCACACACTGTCATTAGTACAAAGAAAAGAGAAAGAGTAGGGACCCGAAAGCACATAACAACAGATGTCATCATCAAAAAGATGATCTGCCTTCAGCCTTGCCCCTTTTCTCTTCATGACCCTATACAATCTTTGTGCAAAATTCAGAATGAAATAAAAATGAAAACAATAAGTCAGAACTTAAATCCAACCCGACCCAGTTGTTGAACGACCCAGTCATGTATCAAAGCTGCCATCAGCTCATCGAGCAGTTCAGTAGCAGGAGGATGCAAGGCAACAGCACCACATCGAGGGCTCGAGTACTTGCTAAACACTACTTTCAGTTCAGTCTCTGCTGCTTTGGAATGAAAGCTCACTAGATGCTGCGCACAATCCCTGTGTCCAACCATGGAAATTGGTTCGGTGATCAAGCTCAATACTTTAGATACAATATAGGGATAATATAACAAGTTCTGTAGATTTCTGAGGTCAAGTTAGTGGATACTAACAGCAACTGTGGCTCTGAGAAGCCTGTGTGATGCTTGAGTGTTTCGCTCCAGAAGGGAGTCTTCTTGAGTGTGCACCGTGCCGCATAGACAGCTGAAGCAGCGATCAAGGATGGGCAGTACATGATCATTGAGTAATGCATCAAACCCAGCTCAGCCAAGAAGAAGGCCATGTGCTCCATCTGCAAGTATAAACAAAAGAATAAGACTATCAGACTGAAATTGCCAATTCTAAAGACCACACAAAGTCAAAGCATCTATTGTTCTCACCTCTTTATCGGACATGGCTGCTTTCAGAAAACGCACGAGGAACATGTAGGGCGTGGGAACAGTTAAGTTCCATTCAAGTTTGTTCAGAATTTCTTTCTCCTTGCTCAATATCTGCTCTCTGCTATATGCACAGTCCAATATGCATATGAAGTTGCTGACCTGCTCTCAACCACAACCCAGTTTCCAGTACTCAGTAATCGTAATAATACTAATAAAAAGAACATTTTTATCTATAAAACAACATAATTAGTACCTCTAGAGCTCGTATATCCTCATACTTGCAGGCAATGAGCAACGCACTCACACCCACAAGAGGCAACTCCCTCCTCCGGACTGTTTCCATGGAAAGGTACCGATCAATTATGTAAAATGTGAGATAAAGGATCTCAGGCATCAGCCCAAACTTATGGTGTACCTCAATCAGCCATTCAGCCAGAATAGCTCTTTTCTCTTCATTGATCTCAACTTGGGAGTCCATGTAGTCATTTGGTCGGTTAGAATTCTGAATTAGCAAAAGGAACAAGCACTCGTCAGCTAAAATAGGTAAAATAAATGGATGCAATGGATATTCAAATGGAGGAATTATATAATACCTCAGCAAGTTTGTAAAACTTGTAGATATCTTCAACATAATCCACGACAGCTAACTGATCATTGGCATCCAAAGCATCAATATCGTGAACCTGATCTTTTGGTTCATATGTGTCAGGACTGATTTCGATAATTTCCTCAGGCTCGGGCTTAACAGTAACTTTTGGCTCGATTGCCTTTGCACAGCCCTTTCCCACTGCTACATCGGCAGTTACAACCACTGGCATTCTGAAAATCACAAAGGTGGAATTCAATTTCAGTCCATAACTAGATATTGTGATAGAAGAAAATGGGCTCATTGAAGTGAAAACTTGATAAAGACCACCATTTATACCTTATCAGCAGTGGCCACAGCAGTTAATTGTGCATTCACCAGAAGGTGAGCACCAGAACTTCTAGAAAGAAAAGAATGTATTAGATGTTTTAGACCACTTAAAGCAATGCATTTGAAGTAATTTAAACAACGTAGAGCTGCAGTCCACCTGGTCACAGGGTGAGAGATCTGAGGCTGTGGTTTCCTGTAAACAAGAAAAAAGATTTAAATTAAAAAAAAAAAATCACAAATTTTTTTGTAACTACTGAGCTATTGTAGCTGAAACATCCTTACCCCTCAACACCCCGGACCATTACAAGATTTCCAATGTCTCCTCGTGCTCGACGGTTCTTTCTGTCTCCTCCAGCTGCCGCTTTCTGTTTGACAGTGGGAATAGGGTCATCACCTAATGACACAGGACATAAATCAGAAGAATTAACATAGAGGAGAAGACGAATAAAAATCCTAAAGAAGGAAAGAAAGAAACAATAGAACAAAGGCCAAAACTTGGTAATTCATTATTGAACCTTTTGCTTGTACGGCATGTAGAAGAGCAAGAGCCCTAACATTGGAATGCAGAAGAATTGGGAAAGACAAACTCGGTAAAAGCTTCAGAAATCCCCAACCCTTGAGAAGAAACAAAGGTACATGGAAAGATCTTACCACCAAATTTAACGTGAGGAACCCCAAATCAGACACAGCAGGAAGAAAGAAAGGCCAAAGAAATCAGAGAGGGTGCAGGGTTGGAGGGGGCAGGAGAAGGAAAAAAAAATGATCTTTTCACAAAGAAACAAGAGAAACCCCTATAAACACCATCAAGATAGATATTGTTCGAGAAGTTGGGGGAGAAAGATAGCAAAGAAAAGATCTTTCCACAAAGAAACAAAAGAAAACCCTATAAACACCATCAAGATAGATATGGTTCGAGAGGACGGGGTGGAGGGTGGAAAAGAAAGCAAGGAAAAGATGTTTCCACAAAGAAACGCAAGAAAACCCTAATAAATGCCATCAAGAAAAGGGCTTTCTCTCACAAAACCGTTCAAGAAACCCATCTAAGAGATAAAAAGAGATGAATTAAAGGAGGTGGGCTTCGAATTCCATCTCACCTCTCTGATGCTGAGGAACTACGACATAATGCATCGATGCCATGGTTTGTTCTCCTCCTCTTCTTTCCTGGCTCGACAGAACCGAAGAGAAGAACGAATGGAGGCGATCAGTCGGTGACTACAGGTCGCTGCTCAGATTCACCACCGTAGGCGAGATCCAGTCACCAAAGCTGCAACAAAGGGAAGAAGAAGAAGAAGGGCAACAGAGGAAACCCTAGCTATCCGCCCTCTCGTTCGCTTCTTTTTCCGTTCTTCTTCTCTGGTTTCCCTCCGCGGCTCTTCTGAAAGTTTCGTTAAACAAGAATAGGAGGAACGGGAAGAAAAGGAAGTTGGGGTGTCCGAATAGTTTGGAGCGTTCGGCCGGGCGATTGGTTTATTATTCGTGCCGTGCGTGGGGTGTTTCGTCGAGGACTTCAGACCAAACCGTGACCTGGGCTTCAGACCCAACCAAGCCGATAATTCGGTTAATTGGTCCAAAATGATGTTAGATCAGGGTCAACCCAAACAAGCAATATCTGTGAACAGAGCAAGGAATTAAAAGTAAAATATTATATGTATAAACAATAAAATTAAAAAAAAACTATAATACAAAATCAAAATTGATAACCTATCATGTTCTGATTTGGGAGTTAAGAAGCCAATTTTGTATCCTTCATGGTCGATCTTCTTTCATGGCATTGATCTTTTGATTCCGCAGCGTATAGGTTTCTAAGCACTATGATTTTGTATCATCCAATGCACATATCTTAAAGCATCCATTGCATGATCCAATGGTGGGTTCGCTCGAAGGAATGTGAATCCTTCTTTCGTGCGAAAGATGCAATACATGTCTCCATCCAAAGAGGTTCAAGTTGTATCTTTTGTGCGAAAGAATGATTGATCTTTTTTTTACAACCTCAATTATTAATTTGTGCTTTGCAAAGCTTTCAAAGCACAATAAATTTTTTTCTTCCATTTACAGCACAAATCATGAATGTAACATCATGCTTTGAAAGCTATATAAAACATGTGAAAGAAGATCAAACATTCTTTCGTACAAAAGATACAACCCAAATCCCCCCAAAAAAAAAGCAGAAGGATAGAACGATAGCAAGTGCCAACTATTGCTAATACAGTGATTAAAGAAAACTCTCATAAAGCCCGCGCCAAATGTATCTGCCCATGGGAATCAAATTTTCTATTATTGCCATTACCAATACTTGGTGGTGTTATTGTTCACTAGCTAGGGATACATGAACCTTATGCTAATTCTCTATCGCCATCTTGTTATCTATGACCTTCTCGTCACTGCCATCACTATGAAAGAGTGGCTTGTTCTCCTCTCTTCTGCCTCCTTCGCACTACCACTATCGATCAATCTACTCCACCTCTAGATATCTTCCACTTCCTCTCCTCCAGTTAACCATTGCCATTAATCTAGTCACCTTTTTCTTCTCCTAGATTACCATCAGCCCTTTTTTCTTAGGTCAACGACCATGCCACCTTCTTTTTCTCTTTTCTCCAATCTCCTGCTGGTGTAAAATTCAATGACTAAGATCATCACTCTAGTCAATAGTGAGACCCATTCTTCCTCCACATGTCTCTCTCTTGTGTCTCTCTCTCCTTGTGTTAGTAGCCATCAAAGACAAGCTCTCATTCTCCACTTCCTCTTCCTTTGTTACACCTGATCCCTTATCTCTTTACTTTGCCATGATCGAGAGGTTTATCCTATGTAGCACCGATGAACTTTGCCGCATCGCTTCACCTCTCTCTTATATTCTCTCTCTCTTTCTATCCTCCTTTCCACTTTCCTATGGTCGGTCAAGCCCTTCTCTCTCCTCCCTTTGTCACGTACTTTTCCATTCTCTCTCTCTTCCTCTAACCCTCTTTATCACTCTAAACCACTAAGTTGGGTTGAACCTAGTTCATAGTTGTGGTCACGGATATTGACCCTAATGGAGGATTATTTAACATCTCTTTTTTATTTTTTGATGAAAATGACGTTAGTGAGACACTTCCATCATAGATATATTATATAAGGATTATTTAGCATCTCACTTTTTCTTTTCTTATTATTTCTGATTGTTTAGGTAGACAACAACCTGGACCTAGAAACATCCAGTGTAGTGTCTCTTACTAATTTACTAATCAAGATGAACTCTAGTCTATTATTTTTTTAATTTTATTATGAAGATTGGGGATGGTTCGAGGAGCCAGAATTTTGGAAAAAAGAGAGAAATTTGAAACTATTGATTAGTTATTTAAATTAGTGAGAATTTGATTTCTAAATTTTATTTTATCAAACATTAATTTTTAAGGTTAACTAAGTGCGTTAGGTGAGCCATCAGGCCGAATTGACTCATTGCATTACCAATAGAGATAAGAAATGCTACTTGGCCCAATCAAGTTACTAGATTAATAGAGTGGTTGAGTTTCTCTCTATTCTAAGTGTAGATAGTAGTGGTGTAGTATTGCTTTCCACGATGATTATGGTTGGATGGATCTTATATGGTGCATAAGCAAGAACAACGGTGTACGCCCACGATTGAAGATTGGATGCTTTAATCTATAGCCAGCCTAGAGAGATTTTTTTTATTATCATTTTTAAGAAAAGAAAGGGGTAAACCATACTCTAGCATAGACTAGTTGGAGATGGCTCAATTAAAATGTTTGTGATTGTAACCATGACTTTTAAACATTTTCTTGTCCATATAAATAATATATATATATATATATATATATATATATATATATATATATATATATATATATATATATATATATATATATATATAGATAGATAGATAGATAGATAGATAGATAGATAGATAGATAGATAGACACACGTATAAACAAAAATAAAAGTATGCCTTTTAAAATTATATGCTCGTATGCTCTTCTAGTAATTGAAAATAGAGAGTTTCAAGCACCACTTTCAACTGTTGCCCTGCTCACCTTGATATGCTTGTGTGATGCCTTAGTATATATGCTAACTGCATAAAGAAATCAGTTCACATCTTAAATGGCACTTGGTACGCATGTTAATGCAAGTTGAAGGGCATAAATCACTTGTGTAAATTTGTATTCTAGCAGGCCAATGAATGCTTACATAGTTCCTTATTAATGTGCTAGTAGAACTTAAGCCAAACACATCAACAGATGTCCTTCATATCTGTGAGCCTGAGGGGTTTGTCTATATATCTTAGTGCCTTAGGCCCTAATTTTGTAAATTAAGCCTAATGCTTTAGAATTTATGAATTAATTTTGTAGATTAAAGCCATAAATTTGTAATTATTTTTTGAAAGATATTTTAGAAGCGCAAAATTTTATTCACAAGTCAAATGCTTTCTTGGGCTTCTAGTTGGACTCTAATTTTGTAGATTAAAGCATAGTCTCCCAAATTTGAATGCGGAGTCCAATCATCATTAGCACCTACTACTGTACCACTTACCACCACTTGGCATAATGAGTAGTCTTCTGTTGCCATGCTAATACCATACAAAAATAAGATTCTTTATTTATTTGGATAGGTAAAGGAAGTGATCTTATGAAATACATCCCAAGAGCCCTTTCAGCAAATTCAACAGACTTTCTCTCCAATTTCTCCAGCCAGAACATTATACAGACTTTTCCGAGAAGGATCTCCAGGTCCTTCACAGCTCAAATCCTCCTCTTCAACTTGTATGAGCTCGAGAGTTATGTCCTGGACACTTTAAAGTCCAAACTCTCAGTCCCAATTAACACTTCTTTCTCCTCTTTTTTGCATGTGAAGAAGGGACAGGGTGGTTCTTTAGGCCCTTTAGGTTTGGGCCGGGTCCAAGAGCTCAATGGCCTAGGCCATTACATTCTTTCCCTTAAAATAATTTTATTCTCGAAATTAGCATACTTAAAGTTTGAGGAGCTGTGAATACTTGTCTCTCATTTTTTTTTTTACTTCAAATTCTCATGTAGCCTCTTTTTCACTATAGCTGCTCTATTGTATCTTTACATAGGGTATAGTTTGATGTCATAGTATCTGATCCTTTCTATCAATAATTTACATTGGTTGTTCCTCATAGGTCAAATTCTCTTGAAAATGCAAGGGCTCATAATCTATATTATATGACTCAGATTTGGAGCATACTTTCTTAACATGGACTCATAAAGCACATCATGTACATCTGACAAAACTAGTGGTAATGCAAATCAATATGTAACCTCTACGACTCTGTCCAAAATCTAAAAAGAGTCCACATATCTAAGACTTAATTTGCCTGGGACTCCAAATATCATTATACCTTTAGTGGAAGAAACTCTCAGAAAAAAACATGATTACCTACTTGGAACTCCAGCTATGTTCCATTCCAATAAATAAGGGATCTATATATCCTACTATACAATATTTCAAAAGGAGTCATTTAGATATTTGTTTGATAATTACTGTTCATAAGCAAATTTGACCAATAATAAGTGATTATCCTATATACCGCCCAAGTTTATGACACAAACCCTCAGCATTCTTCTAGGATTTAGATAGTCCATTCTGATTGTTCATTAGTTTGGGGATGAACTACTCATAAAACTAAATTCTAACTGGCTCAAGATTTGATCCATTTCCAAAAGCCAAAGTCCTTCATCTCTAGGACTAGTAAGTCTACTTTCATCTCTCTATCTTCATTACCTAAAATACAATCCTTGCGAACTAAGTTAACCAAGATGTCATCTCCACTTGGTGCAGAGACGAAAAGATCATTTCCCAAGGGTACAAAAGTTATTTCACTATTCCTCAAAATTGGCTAACATAAAGAAGTGGGTAGACTCAAGTTCAAACAGAGCTTATACATTTTTGAATAATATTTTAATCATATCTATCATATAATTGCATGTTGCACATTCATAATCCTTGGCTATACGACTATATTGAAAACATATAATTCACAATATTTCATAGCATGTATACCGATAAGGAAAATAAGAGGTTGGTTCAATATCCGTCACCATCGAGTTGGAGGCACTGGCATCCTATTACATGAATTTATAGACTCGTCCTTGAGTTCTAGGCTTTTATTGTCCTCCATTTTGCTGCTGTCCGTCCTGAGGTGCTTAATTTATAGGAGCATTTTAAAAGTACTGAGGTGCTTGTTGTCTTTGAAATTCTATTCTATTATGACAAATAATTGCTTTATAGCCTTGGTGTCCACATATGTAACATTTTTCTCCAAGCCACATGCAATCTCACCTAAGATGGGGCCCTCCACATCTATAACATTGAATAGTCTCTTGAGATTGTGATTTACCTTCATTAACATTCTGGTTTAGTTATGGAGTCTTCAGCTTGAAAGTTTTACTCTCTTGATTTGGAGACTCATTCGATCGGCCCCTTTTCTTCAAACTTTTCTCTCTTGCGGCTTGAGCATCATTAAGTCCCTTTTCTATTATTAGACATTTGTTCACGACTTCTTTGTAGGAAGGTAGTTTGAATAGAGTCGCTAATTACTAGATTTGACCCCTATGTCCATTTTCAAATTTTTTAGCTCGAATCCCCTCTTCAGCAATCAGTGCTGGAGTGCATTTAAATAGTTCTTCAAACTTGGCTGCATACTGAGCAATTATCAAGTCATCCTGCTCCAGTCGATCGAACTCTCTGAACTTTTGGAGTCAGATAATCTAAGAAAAATACTTCTCATAGGAGATCTATTCAAATTTCTCCTATATGAAGAGTGCATCGTCTGGTCCCAACTTTTCAATCTCCATCTACCTCACCTTGAAGCATGAAGGTGGCAAAGTTGACCTTCTCCTCATCAAGACATCTCAGGGCTTGGAAAACCTTCTCTGTAGCTTTCAACCAGCATTCTGCTTCCATGGGGTCTGAGGTTCCCATGAATGCTGGTGGTGCATACTTCTTGAAGTCTATTAAATTGATTCTATGCTCTAATTGATTTCCAACCCTCTATTGTTGTTGAGGCTGATGCTCTTGCATTAATTGCTGCATGATCTATTGTTGCTGTTCTTACTGGGTGGTGCAAACATTAGTTCGCAAGGACCATCTAAGCCAGATCTAACTACATCAATAAGAGTTCTTATATTTTAATATGTTGTTATTTTAGTATGTTAGCAGCTACTATTTTGAACTACCATATGTGCCACTTGAATGCCACCTCTGCACTACATCATCATCCGAGTTGGAGCCTTGATGGACCCCTGATGCCGCCCAAAGGAGAGTCTTAATTTTCTAGCCTACACTATGAAGAAGTCTAAAAGAAGAAGGAATTGTGTTGGCACCAAATCCAAAAGATTTATTTTCTTTATTGAGCCACATCGAGAGTCCTAAAAGATCAGTCTAAAAGGTCCACATGGCAATTGTTGATTGGTGCGAGACATGATCCAAGTTTATCATAAGATAGCACCACCTACAAGATTAGCTTGTTAGAGTTTAATTTATTTTAAACTATTAATGTTTGAATTATTTTAGACTCTTATTATTTTATCTATAAATATCTTATATTATAGCTCTTAAGAAAAATAGAAATGAATAAAAAAATTAAAGCTATTGCTTGAAGGTGTCTTCTTTTGAGTTTGTCTCTCTCTACGCCTGAACTCATTCTTGCACTAAGATCAAAACCACCACCCCTCCACATGCCATCTACTATCCGAGATATTGATCCAGAGTAATGCTTGAAGGTGTCTTGATTCTGAATTCATGAAGTTCTTTCATGGATTGGGATCGCAACCGCCTGCAATAATCTAATTTTTTTAAGATCGAATCGAGCGATCATCTGAGCGAAATCTTCACAGATCTATTGAGGAGATCGTTATTGTTGGTAAGTAAAATTTATTTTTTTTAAATTTTTTTAGATCTAAATATGAATTATGAAGCCTAATCAAGAAGAGAATTTTTCAATCATCTTCGATCCTAGATTCATAAAAATTAAAAGAGATAGCTATATATGCTAGGAAGATCTACTTGCTTTAATCAATACTTTTTTCTCTTAAAAGTTTAGATCTTATTAGATTTGCTTTTGTTTATCATTTTGTTTGCTAAAAAAAAAAAAGTTAGTTGCATCTTCAATTGCATACCCATCCTGCATTAGATTTGGTATCAGAGCACTAGGTTTTGATTAAGTTTTACATTCTGTACTATTTTCTATTTCGCACAGCAGTACCTTAAAAATTTATTTTTAATCATAAAAAATTTAAAAAAATAATTTTTACTATTTTGAAAATCTTATTCAATAAGGAATCCATCCCTAAAATTTTTCTTCAAAATTCTATCATTTTATTTTTCAAAACTATCTAAAAATCCTATTATTGGTGTACAGGACTCTGTTATATGTAGGCAGCAGAAGAAAATTCATAATTTATTATATAAAAATTTAAAAATTATAAAACTTTTTTTGATGGAAACTAGATTCGTAGGACTTCAAATCTTGATTGTTTAATCCTAGGCTAAGATTAAGATCATTTATGAATTCGACCCATAATGCTGAACTTATTCTGCTAAAATTTTGGTTGTACTGCATTGCATTGTTCATAACTTAATTAAGGGCACACCCATTATTATAAGATAAGATGAAAATTTCATCATCCTTCCTTAGCCCACAAACCACCAACTTGCATCTTTGAATCCAAACTTTAATTTAAAATTAATTATACATTATCCCTAAGATTCAACTGAGTCAGTTCGTGTAATTCATTGAGACGTAGTGTGAGTCAAGTCTACAATCCACTCTCGAAATCAGTGTCTAAGGCAAGTGGTAAAAAGGCAAACATCGAAGTTAGCTTGTGGTTCTCTAATTAGATCCTTACGAGAGCAAGGGAAGCCTCCTATGACTACACCCCTTATCTAGTTGGTTGATAGAATTAGATAGTAGATTCAGTTCATGCTTTGTTTGATTTATTGCGCATCAAACTTTAGGTCTAGGCAACCCTTAGATTTATTATATTGCATGTGTACCGAGCTAGAACTGAGTACCCATCCATGTTGGATCAACCAAGTCTAAGTAGTAATCCTACGATGGAGACCTTCATAGAGAGACTAGATAACTTGACCTATCTGGTGCAGAATTATGGCCAAATAATAGAAGACTTAGAAGATGCTCGAAGGGTTTGGACTGCAAAATTAAACCTAGAGACCCCGCCAATGCTTTTAGTCCAGACTGAGTAGACCCTACCTCAAGGTTTAAGATTAGGTCTATAAGTAGGTCAGTGCCTAAAAGGTCGACCCCAGCATGAACCTGTTAACCTAGATGATCGAATAGTAAGGAGTGCAAAAATTGATGCACCTAGCTTTGATGGGTATTTAGACCCAAAGAAATATTTAGACTGGAAAATAAATATGGACCACTTCTTCAAGTGGTACGATATAATTAAAGGTAGGAAGATTCAGCATGCTAAGATGAAATTATTAGGTCAGACCTAATTGTATTGGCACAATGTTCAGGTCCTGATTGAATACCATAGGCATGAATCTATAGAGACTTGGATAGAGATGAAGGAGAAACTATGAGAAAAGTACCCAGCTACCCATGTCTTCTAAGCAGTGATTGATGGACCAGTGGCAACGACTAACCTAAGGTAATTGACCCATATCAAAATATACAGACAAATTTGATGAATTTCAGATGCGGTGTGGTGTTAACGAGGATAGACTTGTAACCATTTCTAGATTTAGAGCCAGGCTCTATAAGGAACTGTAGCATGAGCTTTATTTACATGAAGTTATGACTCTAGATCATGCATACTAGATAGCCCAGGATGCTGAGAGGTACCATCATCCAATAATTCAAAGGACTGAGCCTGTTCGATCAATACCCTCAGGACCTAAACCAAGACCAAGTCAGACCCCTACCTGAAGACCCCAAAATCCAATCCCTAATCCACCAGTAAGGAAAGAAAAAAAGGATAATTCTAAGAGAGGGACCGAGAGTCATGAGGTGCTTTAGGTGTTAAGGATTTGGTCATGTAGCGGATCAGTGCCCTACTCGCGCCCTTTTTATCGATGAGTCCGAACCTAAGACTAACAAGCCTGAGGCAGTAGAATATGAAGAGGAGAAAGTATACGAATTAGACACAGATCTGATCGAGAAATTCAAGGAAGCTGAATAGACCTTAGAACTAGTGAGACTAGAGCCTGGAAAGAGATTGAAAGTTATCAGGTGTGTCTTAGCTCAATCTAAGGAGAGTGAGGATTGGAGAAGGATGGCTATCTTTCATACCTATATTAGGTATCAAGGTAAGCCTTGTAAAGTTATCCTAGATAGTGAAAGTTGCATAAATACAATTTTTTCTGATGTCGTATTCCGACTAGAATTAAACCCTATGGACCATTCGACTCCATATAAGGTCTCATCATATTAAGGGTGGATGCATCATCCATCCATGTGGATGCATCATCCATCCCTATTACAAGAAGGTATTTGGTCCCCATTCAATTTAGTTAGTATGAAGATAAGGTATGGTAAGATGTGCTACCAATGGAGGTTAGCAACATCATTTTAGAGAGGATGTGCCTATTTGACCATGATGTGACATTATTTGATAGGTCAAACTCATGTAGCTTTAAAGATAAGGATAAGAAGATCACCATTAAAGCTGTCCAACCAAAGACTATACCCAAGAAGGCATCCAAAGGACCCAAAGAGAGTAGTGGAAAGAAGAGCTTACATTTGATTAGTGTCCGAGATTTGAAAAAGAAGATCAAGCATGCAATACCTGTTTGGGCATTAACCTACAAACAGTCCCCTAAGAAATCTCAAATCTAATATCCACCAGAAGTAGGGACCCTTTTAGAAGAATTTAAGGATATCTTTCCTGAAAAATTACCCGAGCAACTGCCACCCATGCGAGACATCCAACATGCGATTGACCTAGTCCCTAGATCTATCTTATCGAACTTATCTAACTATAGGTTGAGCCCAATTGAGCACGCCGAGTTGCAAAGGCAAGTTAAGAAATTATTAGATAGAGAATTCATTAGAAAATGTTTAAGCCCATGTGCTGTGCCTGCACTATTAACGCCCAAGAAAGATAGATCATGGAGGATGTGTATAGACAGTAGGGCGATTAACAAAATCACTATCAAATATAGATTTTTCATACCTTGGCTGGATGACATGTTAGATATGATGGTAGATTCCACCATCTTTTCTAAGATTGATCTTAAAAGTGGATGCCATCAAGTTAGAATTAGATCGGGACAAATGGAAGACCGTCTTCAAAACAAAGGATGGTTTATATGAGTGGTTGGTCATGCCATTTGGCTTGTCCAACGCACCTAGTACTTTCATAAGGATTATGATTCAGGTATTGCGATCCTTCATTGGATTATTCATGATCATGTACTTTGATGATATCCTCATCTTTAGTCGAACAAGAGAGGACCATCTTAGTCATTTACGACAAGTCTGTTTGACCCTTAGAACCGAGAGTTTGTATGCGAATCTTAAGAAATACACTTTCATGACTAATAGGGTTGTATTCTTAGGATTTGTTGTAACATCTGAGGAAATAACTATAGACCTCGAAAAGATTCGAGCTATAGTAGAGTGGCCAGCACCTAAGAATATTCGCGATGTTCGAAGTTTTCATAGTTTAGTCACTTTTTACCATCGATTTGTTAAAGGATTCAGTTCAATTATGACTCCTATCATAGACTGTATCCATAAGAAAGTATTTGATCAGTGGACAAAATCGATTGATAGAGCTTTCTAGAAAATTAAGGATAAGATGACTTAAACCTCTGTCCTACAACTACCTAATTTTAACAAAGTTTTTGAGGTTGAATGTGATGCATTAGGTATAGGAATAGGAGTTTTGATTCAAGAGTGCCACCCTATCGCATACTTCAGTGAGAAATTGAATAAAGGCTAAATAAAAGTATTCTACATATGATAAAGAATTTTATGCGATGGTACGTACTTTGAGATTTTGGAGGCATTACCTAGTGCCTTTCGAGTTCTTCTTGTACTCGGATTATGAAGCCCTTAGTTTTTAAATTCACAAAAGAAACTGAACCATAGACATGCCAAGTGGGTTGAATTTCTTCAATCCTATACATTTGTACTGAAATATAGGGCTGGATCTACAAATCAAGTTGTGGATGCTTTAAATTGTGGAGTCACCCTTTTGTCTGCTATTAGCATTAAAGTTGTGAGATTTGAAAAGTTAAAAAAAAAATATTCTGATTGCCTTGACTTTAAAAAGATTTATGCTACCTTACAATAAGGATCATCTAGAAATCTTAATGAGTATGTTTTTTGGGATAAATTTTTATTTAGAAATAATAGACTGTGTATCCTGCGGACATCTGTAAAAGATTTTTTAGTTTGAAAATTACATGTGGAAGGATTGATTGGACATTTTTAATGAAATAAGATGATTGATTGATGAGAACATCATCCAGCATGATTTTCGATACAAACTTACATGTATTATATATTTATTATTATTATTATATTTAAATGTATAAATGGGTGTATGGGTAATTGGATGTATTTTTTTTTTAGCTTATATATGTATTTTAAAGCATGAGATAGAACTAGGTTGTTAAGGAATCAGATCAGTTAGTTAGTATTTTGTTATTTGGTCAGCTTGTTTGTTATACAGTTGGTTAATTTGTTGGAGCCCATTTATATACATGGGCTTTTGAAATCGAAGAGAGAGATGGAAAAAAGAATTGAACTTGTATCTTCTTCCTCTCGATTCTTCTTCTACTTCTTCTTCCTCCCTTCCTCTTCTCCCTCTTCCTCTTCTAAGCTCTCTTCTTCTCCTTCTCTTCTTCTTCCTTGCTGTTTCTTTCTCCTTTACTTCTAAGCTCCCGAACCCCAGCCACCCCTGTTCTCAGCTTCTCAAAGCCACCTGCCACCCTCTAGCTTTCCAACCCGCCACCGCCATCTGCATCACCACCATCAATCGATCGCGAGCGCCACCCTTCTCCTTCGCCAATCCACAACCTAATCCCAAAACCCCTCCACCTTGCATTGCCCTCCTTTAGAATACCTCCCCAAATCACTTGCAACACCCACCTTCGTTCCCAAACCACAACGCCCGATAGGATTTCTCAAAACCCTCCCTTCCGATCCACCCATTCGCCTCCGCCGGCTCCATAACCTCCGACCTCCCATCTCTACCTTTGCATCCAGCACCGGCGACCTCTACCCACCTTTCCCTTCCCCTGTTCCAACCGCCCTGGGCCGACCCCAGCTGGTCTCGCTACCGACGACATCCTTCGCCTGATTCTCTGCCAATGCCATCCCTTACCGGCGAATCCCCACCGCCGTTTACCTCCATCGCCCGACGAACCCTTTCTCGATAATGACTATGGCTCCATCCTCCACTACATGAGCCATCCCACCGCCACGAGTGCCATCCTCTGCCATCGGCGCCCTCCATCACCTCCGACGCCCACCGCCGTCACCAGTGCCCCTTCCCGATGAGCTAATTTCTGTCGACCGCTGCCAAGTCCCAATCGAGTACCAAAATTCCAGACTTTTATATTATTTTGAGGTTATTTTAGATTTTGATATATTTTGGGGTGTTTCTTGCAAAGTTATATTTATATGTCCTCTTTTGGGTGACTCAAGACCGACGACTCCTAGCCTGCCCTGCAACATCCAGTAGCCGGTCATCTCATCCACTTTTGGTCCGATCTTACTTGCCCAAGAATCGAGACATCCCGTGCGACGTGAGAACACTTCATGGATTAGTTTAAAAATTTTTAAATCAATGCTATTTAAATTTTCTTTCATGCTAGCTACCTATCTTTTATTCTCTTAGATTTGATTTAATTGATTTGATAGTCCTAGTCAAGCGATCATTTCTTAACGACCAACGATCTTATTTTCTAACTTCTTATCTATGCGTCTGACTAGATTGCTTTCTAGATCGGACTTTAATCATGAATGGATCACTTGGTTAATTTCTTGCTTGCTTTAATTTCTATTATTTCTTTATACTTTAATTGCTTAGTTAATTTTGTTCACTGATCTTCTTAGTGGTTAGACAAGTCTAGGATAGTACCCTTGTCCTACATCATTGAAGCTATGAAAAATCAATTCTACTAGCCTAGTTTGAAGAGAGATGTTGCGAGAATCATAGCTTAGTATCGTACGTGTGTCGTAGCAAAATATCCTAAACAAAATACTAACTTGTATACGCCATTGTTTGTCTCCGACTGTCCGTGGCAAGATGTTAGCATCGACTTTGTCCTTGGCTTGCCCCAAACCATCCATAAGAATGACTCTATTTGTGTTGTAGTAGATAGGTTTTTGAAAATGGTCCACTTTTTATCATGTCGTAAAGTTTTAGATGCATCTAGAGTAGCTCGCTTATACTTTAATGAGGTTGTGAGATTGCATGGTCTACCTAAGTTCATTGTTTCAGGTCGTGACATCAGATTCTTGAGTTATTTTTGAAAAATCTTATGGCATTTGCTAAGAACGAAACTTAATTTTTCATCTGCATATCATCCACAGACTGATGGCCAGACTGAAGTAGTTAATAGGAGTTTAGGCATCCTTCTTAGGAGTCTAGTAGGAAAACATGTCAGTAATTGGGATTTAATCCTATTCCTGAGTTGAGTTTGGTTGCAATGATTCTGTCAATAGGTTTATTGGTAAGACACCATTTAAAGTTGTATATGGTTATCATCCTCATAAACCAGTGGACTTAATACCATTATCATGGCATGCTAGATCATCAGAAGATGCAGAATCATTTGCATAGCATCTTAAAGATCTGCATAAACACATTAAAAATAAAATTAATGTCAGCAATCAAATGTATAAGTAGCTTGCATATTCACATTGTAGATCTTATAACTTTACTGAGGGAGACTATGTTATGATTCGAGTAAGGCCAAAATGGTTTCCACCAAGAACCATCAAAAAACTCCATGCACGTGGAGCTAGACCTTTTAAGATCTTGAAGAAACTAGGATCGAATACCTACATTGTATATTTACTATCTGATTATGGTATAAGCTCAACATTCAATATAGCAGATCTAATAAAATACAAGAAGCTAATAACAATACCTAGTGATCCATTTGAGCCTAATCCTTTTCTTGAGAGTAAACCCCATCCTGAGTGTCCACCACCCATTATCTCAAGAAAACATGATCGCATCGATAAGATTTTAGATAAGCAGGTTATGTCAACTAGAAGGTATGGATATCAACGATATCTAGTCCGATGGCAAGACTGACCTAAATCTGAGAATACATGGATTACCCGAGAGGAGTTGCAATGGATTGATCCAGATCAGCTTGAACAATTTCAGAGCCATAGTGGATCGTACTCATCGGAGCCGAGTTTTTTCCACCATAAGGGAATTGGTGCAGACATCAGTTCGCAAGCTACCATCTAACTTGACTAAGCCAGATCTAACTGCATCAATAAGAGTTCTCATACTTTAATAAGTTATTATTTTAGTCTGTTAGCAGCCACTATTTTGGATTGCCACATGTGCCACTTGAATGCCACCTCTGTACTGCATCATCATTCGAGTTGGAGCCTTGATAGACCCCTGATGCCGTCCAAAGAAGAATCTCAATTTCCTAGCCTATGCCATGAAGAAGTCCAAAAGAAGAAGGAATTATGGTGGCACTAAATCCAGAAGATTTATTTTCTTTGCTGAGCCACATCTAGAGTCCTAAAAGATCAGCCTAAAAAGTCCACATGGTAACTATTGATTGGTGCAAGACATAGTCCAAGTTTATCACAAGATAGCGCCACCTAAAGGATTAGCTTGTTAGAGTTTGATTTATTTTAAACTATTAGTGTTTGAATTATTTTAGACTCTTATTATTTTATCTATAAATACCTTGTATTAGAGCTCTTAAGAAAAATAGAAATGAATGAAAAAATTAAATTAAGCTATTGCTTTCTTTTCCAATCTAGAGAATCCTCATTCCCCCTCTTGGTTTCTTCCTCTCTTCTTCTGAGTTTATCTCTCTCTATGCTTGAACTCATCCCTGTGCCAATATCAAAACCACCATCCCTCCACACGCCATCTACTATCCAAGATATCGATCCGGAGTAATGCTTGAAGGTGCCTTGATTTTAAATTTGTAAAGTTCTTCCATGGATTGGGATCGCAACTGTAACATCCCGAACTAGCAAAGTAATAAATTAAAAGATTTGTGTTCATGTATATATGGCATAGTAATTTATTTATGGTATATTTGAGTATAAATTATGACTGTCTGCCATTATGAGTCTTGAAAATTTTTCAAGTCTGAATGCTAGCTCCTATATGGAGGGCTATATGAAATATGAATTTTCTTAAAATCAAAATTGAAGATAATTGATCTTTAGGTGTCGGTGAGCTGCAAAATAATTTTTAATGAATTTTGAGACTCTTTAACCTATTCGTTCTGAAGAAAGAAAGTTGTAAAAATTTTGGATTTGAAAAAATTTGAACTAGAACCCAAATTTAGTATCTTATTTTTAAGAATTTTAATCTTTTTAATATTTTTATTGATTTCAAATAGAAGAGTATTCCTTATCTATATTTATGTTTTAAAGTTAATGGAGAGTGAAATAAAAAAGTAATAAGTAAGCCCCTGAAATGAGTGATACTTTGAGGAAAGCAGTTTATGAAACCCAAGGGAAGGGGTCGACACTTCTCCAAGAGGTGTTGACACTATCTCAGGAGAGCAGAGAAGAGATTTTTAGGAAGTTTTGTGATGGCTTGAAAGGGGTTGACACATGCTTGATAGGTGTCGACACTTTTCTTAAGGGGTCGATCCATGGGATGACCTATTTGAGGAAGGGGCTGATCTAGGGACTAACCTATGTTGGGGTGTTGATCCTTTTCTCAAAGGTGTCGACTCCAATCACAAAAATTTCTGGGAGCAGGTTTTAACCAAGAGAATTTTAAGTTAAAATTTTTAAATATTTTTTTAGAAAATGAATAAGCAGCTTGAGAACATTAATAAATAACTGAAAATACATCTGAGCAATATCTGTTAAGCCTGGAATTGGGTGGATTCTTGTTGGAATGACATTTAGCAAATCTACTTTTGTTTATTTATTTCCAAAACAACAAAGCTATTGGTTCCTTTATTATTGTTTGGTTTTCTAAATTCTTCAGAGATGATAGAGGAGAGAAGAGAGCTAAAGAAGGTCTGATTTTAATCAAAAATCAAAGGAGATTTGGCTTTAAAGGGGGGGATGTGATTTAGTGATGAAGTGAATGTAAGGAAAAGAAGTTGCAAAAGTTGGAAGGAAGAAACTTGTTCTATCTTGGTAGCAAAAATTTAATCATTGAGGTAAAATTTCTAAAGCTTTAAACTAAGTTTAAATTGATCTTTTAAGTGTTGTAGTAGATCTTGGGTTATAATAAAGCAAGTTATCAATTTGAATTGAGTTTGAAGTTGAATTATGTTGTCTATGAGACTGAAATTATTTAGATGGCTTAACTATGATTTGAAATGGTATTAGCTATATCTGAAATTAGTTAGAAGAATAGAAACAGAACTAAATGTCTAGAAAGTTCTAGAATATGTCGAAGTTAGATTAAACCCAAGCTAAAACAAGTAAAATGGAATAGATATAAGAAGTAGAAAGATTAAAGTAAGAATATAGAAGTAAAGTAGATGTAGTTCTGATCTTAAATCATATGATATGAGTTTTAATTAGTGTTTATTGATAATATAGGAAATGAAAAGAGTTGGAAAGGTGCTTTGAATAAACCAAATAGCTAATAGCTAGTTGAGGTGAGTGGATTTTCTTATCTAGCTTTGGTATTCTCTTTCTTATATATGGCTCTATTCATTTTTATAGGTATGAAACATGAATATGTATAAATATTTTGATACTTAACTTATCTCTTGTTTGAAATTTATTTAAATCAGCCTATCAATATTGAAAAGTTTATTCAGTATCAATTTTTTTAAAAAATGCATAGCACGGCATGTCATGCAGCATATAGTAGCTAGCACCTCCTTACAATTAGGATATCGAAATGCCCAATAGGGCTTGGCAGTGTATCTGAATGCCCAGTGGGGCTTGGCAATGTATTGGCAGTGTATCTAAATGCTCGATGGGACTTGGCAGTGTATCTGAATGCCTAGTGGGGCTTTATCAATAGCATTCATACTATGTGCTGACTACCTATGGTAAGGGTGCGCTGGGAGTAGTCGGCCATAGCCAACAA